>CAIGRB010094152.1:38526-62502 GCA_903798255.1 Fraxinus quadrangulata | reverse complement strand
TGGAATTAAAAGGGTAAAGAAGTTTTAGAAAGACCTCTGGAATTATCTCCTAGACCAGATCAGCCTTGTTTCTTACCAGTCATACCAGCAACCACCTGCAAGGGAAGAACTTACTTTAAACGATCGTAGAAGAAAAGGCCTTTTCTCATGGTACCAAAGAAAGTAAGAAAGTTTCGGCATTCTAACAAATTCTTGCCACAAGAATATCATGACATATTGGACATAGCAGTAGAGTATTTCATAATTTAAACTACAGGGAAACTAAAGACATTCTCATACAGGGAAACTAACTATTCGCACACGAATTTTCCTAACTGTCATCTGAATTGCCTGATACTATTAGATATTAATCTCAATTTCCGAGCAATGCTTACAACACCTATTCCAATGTGAAATGTAGAGTCGCGAAAATTGGGGCAAAGGGTCAATATAACCCAATTAGCTACCTAGTCATATTGGACTCATCAAGCATACCTTATTAACAATTCATTTAGAGTAACAGTCTAATTTAATGATCATAAACCAAATGTCAACCAATCTATATCCATTATATTCTCCATATAAGATCCATGGTTTGCCCAACCACCCTTGAACTTCTCTCTAACTTGCAACAGAAGAGAACATAGCAAATTACCACGAGATTTACACTACAAAAGAATTTGTGAGATCAAGATTTAGAACTCAAAATCTGATCAGATTTGGCTGGTTATGAGCTTAAAAATTCGAGTCAACGCCGTGAAAGTACTTGCTTGAGGCCCAAAAAAGCCGGCCCAAGATTCTTTCTTTAAAGATCAGAACGTAACTCTAGAAATAAAGGTAGAACCTAGGAGTGGAAAATTTTGTAATTTTAAATTGCAGTCATGATGATGACAGTGAGCCAAATAAATGGAGCTTCTGTAAACTCGAATACCCTACGTGATTGAAATGTGAGATATGAACGCTGGGCAAATACCAATGGACTTTTCTTTTAACCTTTATATATAGGCTGCTTCTAAATATTAATTCCTTCTATTTCTAGTGATTTGACACTATCAAGGAGGAACTTCAATCTTATTACTTTTCAAGCAGATCATTTCCAGACAATCAAGTCCATTGATCACATTCAATTCTTTAGTTTCTTTGATCTAATCTAATTTATTCTTGAAGGTGTCACACAAAGTGAGACTGCAGCCCGCATTCATGATTTAAACAGTGAGATTAAAAGGAAGAAACCCATGAGGTGTGAGAGCAGGAGTGGAGAGGGTGATAATACATAAAGCGAAAGTGCTAAATAGTAGAGGTGACGGTATATGTTAACACTGTGCATGTTCTACTATATCCACTGGTATTAGTGGTTTGTTTATTTGGCATAAATATGCCTTTTCCTATGATACTCGGGTACGAGTACGTATCTAAGTGTCAGATCTTTTACTTTCTAAAATGTAGGATACGGGAACGTGACTAAAAAGAGTCCAAATTCGGATACGGGTACGAGGGTACACCTTTCAAACTTCAATTTTTTTACTAATCCAAAATGTCATTTTGAATGAATCAAAATCAATTGTTCACATAGAAAGAAACGAGTATTGAATTTTGGGGTTTAGTTTTCAATTATGGGAAGTTAATTACTAAATATTATATAAAATAGAAAATGAGGGACTTGATTGCAATTTGAAATTAGTGAAGTACTAAATAGCACTATATCATTTTTATTTTATATAAACAAAATCCTAAACTACCGATACCGAGAGGGGGGAAAAAAGAAGAAGAAGAAGAAGAAGAAGAAGAAGAAGAAAGCGAAAGAAAAAAGAAAGAAGAAGAGAAAACCTAGTGCCACCGTCTTTCTCCATGTTCTCGACGTCGGCGCTAGGTTTACAGAGAGCAGAAATGAGAAAGAAGAAAAGGGAAAGAAAAGAAAAAAGAAAGAAGTAGCAAAAATGGCAAAATGTCCGGTTAAAATTTGGAGGATCCGACACATATCCCATAACCATACCCATGTTGTGTCGTGTCCACACGGGTACTCTAGCCATTTCGAAGAGTCCGAGCATCAAAGGCCTTTTCTATATGAGATGCATAGAGATGGTGAGCAAGGCGGACTATTGGTGGCAATCATAGGTCTATAATTATGGTTATACCTTTCCTATATGAGATAAATAGAGATGGTAAGAGAGGCGGACTAGCAGCGGCAGTGATGGGTCTATATTTATGGTGGAATGCATTGGACATTGGAGGGACAAAATAAGGATATGCAAGGGAAAAGAGAATGGATTCTAAACAAAGGGAGATCTCATGATAGTCCAGTGAGATAATATTCACACAGTTTCTCATAAAGGAGAGTAGATAATTTCTAACACGCCAATAAAGTCTTGTCCAGTGGTACAAGAAAAACCACAACAACAAAAACAAAAAAATAAAGTTGAGGGGTAAATATATCTTATATTTTATTTAACTCCAAGATGAATATTAGAAACTTCTATATACATCAGCATAGTAACCCATTTAACTAAGGTGACGTTGAACAACTTTCTGACACGTAATGCATAATCACCATTTTTTTCAGCGAAAACATAACCCTGCCCCTATAGTTGAAATAGGACTATTTATTCCAAAGTATGGTCCAGACAAGCATAAGACACGATGCCACAGAAACTCTCTTCCACTCTGTAGGATGGTGTACCATTTAGAAGAGGAACAATATTAGACCACCCACGGACTAACTTGCACTGTTGGTCATAGTAATCATTCCAAAAAATAAGAAACAGCTCATGAATTGCCGTGCAATGTAAGATGGAGGGTTACAAAAGGAAGATAACATTAAGCATTATTTCCAACCAGGGTGTAGCAAGGAGATGGAAAGCAGGGGTTTTGCATAATTTTTCATAATACGGTAAATCACTTACATCACTCAAAGCAGGCTGTTGAACTTTCTTGCTTGTTTCAAAAGAATCTAGCATAGGCCTCACAACTGCTGGAAGAAAGAGTCCTGCAATTTTTGCGATCCAAATGATGTAAGATGGGACATACCTTTAATCTCCTCAAATAGAAACCTATGATTAAGTACATTCTGTTTACAGACAAGCAAGACATCATCTACTCAGAAATCTCTACTGCACTACATATATAAGGACAACACTCTCCATGTATTTAAAGTGTGCATTTCCATTTAGAAGATTCAAGACCAGAATATATAAGCAATCATACAAATTACAAGATTAAGAGGTAAATGTTTACGCACTTAAAAGAGGGGACAAATTTATTTAAATACAGTCTTTAACATGTTTCCATGTGCAGGCTAAATACATTTTCATTGAAGACCTCCATGACACATGCACAAATTTTGTAATAGGTGGCAGTGATACTAGAAACTAGGACAGTGCGGCAGTGCCTGATCTACTACTACATTGAACTATGCAGTCCCAAAGCTTTAGACTTAAAAGATAGGACACATTTATCTATTCAAATTTCGTCTTCAGTAGATGGAGCAATGACGGAATAAACCAACCTGAACAATTCGGACAAAATAGATGTGGGGCTACTGAACAGAAGATAGAAAAACCTCATTTCAACATCGACTTAGTTCATCGCAATTCATGATTCAGAGATCCAAATTCAATTCGCCAAAATCCAAAGTGAGAAGCATTAAAAAATTAATTAAAAAATATCACAGTCATAGGCGTGAAAATTTTATATTTGAATCAATCCAACAAACGTAGGCCGTATAAAACAGAAAATCGTATGAAATCAAAAGAACGGAATCAATTCTTCATATCTACTAGAGCAAAATACAACACACGCATACATTAGCAATACTAACCAACGCCAGCTATAAGGCAGGAAGCAGACACGACGGGCTCTTGAACTACGAACATTTTCAGCTTCTCCACTATCGGCATCTTTTCTAACTTCCTCTTCTTCTACTCTCTCTCTCTCTGAGTTCTAGCAAGCTCGTCTTTTTTATTTATTTATTTTATTTGTGGGCCTTAAAAATTTAGGCCGGATATGTGAGGTTTAGAGGACGACAAACGGGCTGGGTTGATAATGGACATATATCACCTTATCTTGGGCTTCATGATGGGATAGCACAGCCTACTTTTAAGCTGGACACAGAAATAACCTCCATTGCCTATAAAATTGTACAAATTCACCCGAGGATTTCTCTGTGCAGCCTCGATGGCTGAAATGCCTAGGCGTTAGACCACTTTTGAGAAAACTGGATATGGCACGCTGGTTGCCTACTCAATGAAGCAATGCCATGGCGGAAACGAAAGCAAGGCAACATGTTGATATGGACGAATGTACTTGTGGTGTGTGCATTTAGTAGGAAACAAAGATGCAATTCTGAATTACATGATGGCATGGATTTGGCAGCAAGTCTGTAGTAAGCTTTTTGTCTCACATTTTTGTGACAAAAATGAGCACAAGGATGACATGTAACTGATGGTTGAGGACGGTCTGCTTAGTGCTTGAAAATGGGACAATTTGGTTACGTGCAAAACAAAAACTGCATGTAAACCACCTAACCGTTGGGGTCGTTATTGTGCATACAAATTTGTACTATATATACTGTGTTGAGGCAACAATGAAAGTGTGTTGACCCTTCATAACTTGTACTTGATTCCCTTTTCCATTGTTGAGTAATAAAAAGGATGGGAAAGGTTCCTGTACATTTGTCTTTTGTCTTCACTTTTTACATTTTTTTATACTTAGCCAAAATTCGTGGATTTTCATTGTGTTATTACAAACTGCTTGTTGATGTGGAAAGTGGCTGTCTGAGACATAAAAACTCGGTGACATTATAGGCCATGATGGAGATCTTCGATAATGTTGGGATGTGATGTCATGTGGCTGTCCAATTTATTCTCCTTGGACTATGATGATACATGGACCTAAAGGTCCAGTTTTGTAAGAATCTATTGCCTGATAAATTAATGAGTTTGGCCCAAGATCTGAACCCAATACGAGTCCCAAGTTACATTTTTAAATTGCAATTTTGAGTTGTTATTGAAATGGTTAAAGGGTTTGCTACTTTGGACCGTTGATCTTGATTCAAGATCAACGGTGGTCCTAAATGGTATACATACTTCCTGGGTTAAACATTTTGTACATCATAATGTATATCCTCCTCACAATAGTGAGGAGGCCCGCTTCCAAAAAGAAGCAGGCCCCCCACTATTGTGAGGGGGTTGTCAAATTTGGTGTACATTTTGATCATACTTCCTCTGTGGTTGTTTTCATTCATTCTGTCCATTAGGCTTTCTATGTGAACCTACAGTTTTCTCTTTGTTGCCATCTGTTCGTCTTCTTCCTTGATTGTAACTTTTGGTTAGTCAAATTCTTGAAAAAGTCATTGTTGTTTCTATTTGAGAGAGGACAATAAGGGTCTTGTGATTGGGTAAAACGGTCCATTGTAGTAGCTTCACTAGGTCTTTTGATTCTAGGGTTCTTGGGGCCACTGTGATTCAGAAGGGTACAATAATTTGAACTTGGATCTTCGATACCTTATGCATTTGGTGATTGATTCTGGTAGTAATAGTTTCAAATCTTGAGGAGTTAGTGTTTGTATTGTAATCTCTATTTTGTATAATAGTAGTATTAGAGCTTGTGTAGGTTGATCTTGGACCTTCTTTGGTCTTCTCACTGTGAAAAACTAATTTTCATAGTGGTTTTTGGTTCGATCTTTTCAAGATTTAAAGTTTTTTTCCAAAAAAATCTAGGTCTATTTTGTTAGATCTGGTGATTAGGAGAGCTATTAAGCCCTCGATTGAAGTTTCGAACAATAAAATTGTTTTTCTCAATTTATTTTTCATTTGATCTATTTAGATACGGTCTTTTCAAAACCCTAGATCTAAGCATATTGAACGATTTGCCTTTAGTGGCAGTTTTTGGTTACAAAATCACTCACTAACTTTTGTTCCTATTATTTTTGAATTTCGATTTGGGGTTGAAACCCTAAATCTTGCATGCTAGCGAGCAGAACTTGAAATTTCTTGATTCGAATTTTACAAGTGGAAACTTCTTGAAGGGCATTTTGTTTTCTCTTCTACATTAGGATTATTTGTAGTGGTCAATGTTTCAGACCACCACTCTGATTTGACCCCTTTTTAACTCAAATTTTACTCTGTGATTATATTCTTTCCTTGATTTCTTACCTTAACTTTTTAATCTTGCATCATTATATGTTGCATTTCATTTTGGATACATGTGTTCCAAATTGAGCCTTGACCTAGGAACTTGATTCTCAAAGAATCCTAGTGAATTTGGTCATTGTCCGATCACTTGTCCTTTTTGTGTGATTACACTTGCATCTCCATTCATTAAAATATGTATATATAAATACTAACACTGAATATTGGAATTCTGTGTATCTGTATATTCAATATACTGTTCTAATTTTTGTTGCTGTAAATCTAATACTTGCTCTTCATACCACTTGTTGTCATTTAACCTACAATTATTTTGTGGTTTAAAAAAAATTCAAGTAACCTTGCCATTTTAAAAGGAAATATCAACTTTGTGTTTGGATATTTTCTTAAAATGATTGGAACTCTTGAAATTGGGATTTTCAACGAGAATGGTGATTTTCCTATTTGGAAACAAAAGCTGAAGGAATTCTTATTCAACAAAAGGTTTCTAAAACTATAACTGTAGAATGTATGTGACTATGACTGTTAATAAAAACACGAGGCTCATGAAACTGCTTATACTTCAATTATATTGCATTCGTTTGATCAAGTGTTAAGGAAAGTAGGGAAGTTAAGACACTAATAAGGAGTTGGGAGAGAAACTAGAAGAATTGTATCTAGTTAAGTCCTTACCAAATAAGTTGTTTTTCTTGGAAAAATTCTTTAGTTTTAAGGCATATCACTCTTAAGAAATTAGATGATAACTTTGATGTCTTTAGTACAACATGTTATAAGGTGTCTGGAGAGTACAAGACAGTTGTACTTCTAAATGCCATTCCTGAGTCATATAAAGAAAATATGGCAGAGATACTCTGACTATTGATGTTGTCATGAATGCTTTGAGTATTAAGGATCTGGAACTGAGGTATGAGAGGAGCAGTTCTAATTCTGAGAGACTTTTTGTGGAAGGCATGCCTAGGAATAGGCAGTTTGGAAATCAAAACAGTTCTAATAATCAAGGAAATGATAATAAGAAAAAGTATAAAGGGAGATCAAGATCTAAGTCTAAGGCTAAAAAAAAAAAATTGTTATAAGTGTGGAAAGACTGATCATTTTATAAAAGATTGCTACAAAAAGAAAAAATGAATAGATGGAGAAATTGGTTGATGACGGAAATGTAGTCGAACCCCTTGAGACCAACATTATTGATGTCTATGTGGTGATTGAGCCTATACCTGATTTAGGCTCATTCAACCTTGCTGGAAATAACGGGCTGATCTAAGAATGGATCTTAAATTCAGGCCGCACATTCCGTATGACTTCAAAGAAATAGTGGTTAATGGATTTTATGGAATTACATGGAGGTAAGGAAATGTATATTTGTTTAATTAAAAATTGCACTTTCATTCCCCCAAAGTATAATGAAAATGTAATTTTTTTAGAGAAATGCCAAAAAAAAAAATCTGTTGTGTCAAAAAATTATAAAGTTGTATAAATAATCCTCCATTTATTTGACTTGAAACCTACTACAATATGTATGCGAAGTTAAATTGTACATAGATAAATATTTTGTGTACTTTTTTTTCCCAATGAAATAATTACTATTTGATAATGAATAAAGAAACAAAATGTACTTACAATTTTACATTAGTAGTCTGTAATTGCACGTCTGAAAAGCTACCGAAATGCCATCTTCATCTTCTTGAAACTATTGGCACATACAAACATGGGTTGCTATTTGGATTGTAATATTGTCCAAATCACTATATGCATCTCGATCTAACGTGGTTTTCCATAGTGGGCCTCAAGTGTGGAAGTTCTGATGAAGTCATTTGTGCTATGAACAAGTTCGAGTCTACAATGTACGATATCAGATATTACTATGTATTTTAACATTAAAATAAATTTAAGGTGTTCCAAGCATATGAATTTCATACATTACACAATTCTATTTTTTTTTTCTCATAGGAGGATATATTTGTCTCAAAGATAACATATAAATTATCTTGAATTAACTCATAGTAATGTTCGTCCTGTGCAATTTCAAACGGGGATCGAACACTGCAATTAAAAAAATTAGTACATGTCAAAAAATATTTTTAATTTATTTTTCATCTTGCACATAGTTGGAATAATGGAGAATCTTCACCCTTACACTATAAGAAGGCTAAAGGAATATTTGACGATGGCGGTATATCATAATTTAAATTGGAGAAGTGAGAATCACATTTCATAGAAGACGAACATCGTGTTATAAAATAAAATACATATATTCAATTAATTATGATTTTAAATGGCTTTTATTAAAATTGATTAAAAAAATATTTATCTCATTTTTATGACAAATCAAATTTTCAAATCTATTATAATTAGCTCATGTTTGGTAGGGATTAAAATCTAAATTTCTATCAAAATCAATAATAAATGTTAACCATATATTTCCTATGATGCACAACTTTTTAATCATATCTATCAACTTTTATCAAAATCTACTAAAAATCTTGTTTTAATCTCTCCAAATTACACCGGCTTATTTTCAGAATCTATGAGAAAATATTAAATTGAATTCCATCTACATTGTAATAGGGAATGAGAAGAAAGTTAAGATAACATCGACGTTTACACCTCTATATTTCCGATTTTGTACTCCTCAATTTATCGAAAGAAACTTCCAATTTATGAGCACCGGATTATATTATTGACCGTAAAGACTTAATATAAAAGTTATAGTCAAATGCTCTACCAGAACGAAAATAAAAATTAACCACTTATATTAGTATTAACCATACATGGGTTACGACTTACGAGATATGTTAAATATTTTATTAATTAAATTAAAATATTATATAAAATGTGCAAGAATTGGTGCAACGTCACGATTATGTTTATCGGATGCAATATAATTAATGACAAATAGTTTCCTTATAAGAGTCAAATTATCATCATTAATATACTGATTACTGCCAACATAACGCATAACATCAAATGCTTAAGCAATATTATCCCCATAGTTTATGAAGAATAATTTTAATTATTCTTTCATCTTATCGAACGTCATAATACAATATATCTTTCCCTTGGCTTTTTTAAAATTTGACAAGAAACTATGACGTAAATTACGTAAGTATAATAATACATCATTAAATATAGAAGACTAGCTAGTAAAAGCTCTTTATCAAACTGATATAATATTATTAACATCAGGCTAGTTATAATATCCAAAAGAATTTCAATCAAAGAATCATGAGAGTAATAATTGTAAAATTATACTGATAATGAGAGTGATACTAAAATGAAATTGTAGAGGATGTTGAAATGTGATGAAATTGGCTTATCACATTTTCTTAGTTATAGACCCCAAATTCAACTTTAAAAATTGAAATTTTCAAATTTTAGATCAACACAATCTCCATGGTTGCAAAAAGCAGCCATGCAGACTGCTCAGCTAGGCAAGCCTCCTCGACTCTCGAGCCAACTCGTGCGAGTTTCTCCGTTGCTTGGCCTTAGGTAAGATAAACTCTACGTTATTGGATTGTATTTAAAAATAAAAAATAAATTGAAATCTTTCATATTATAATGTTTAATACTACCTAATACCATTTATTAATGATGAAAAATATTATAATATGTTTCACTATACTATATAAGTATTCTATCTTAGCCGCGGTTAAATACCAAACATGACGAAGCGTGTTGTTCTACAATATTTAAAAAAGCATGCAATTAAAGAAATGCGGAAAGGAAACTATTGTTTTGCTATAGAATTATATTACACATGATTTAAGCATTTTAAATTTTTTTTTTTTTTTTTTTTTTTTCTGTAGGAATCAAATCCTATCTTTATTAATTTATATCCCATATTAAAGTTGGCTACTTCAAACAACATTCCTCTTTCTTTTTTCATTATTCTTTAAAAAGGTGCTTATAGAAGGATAATTGCCCAATTAGATTTCATAACAATGAATTAATCAACGATTGATTCATTTTACACCTTAACTCACATGGGCAACAACTAATCTCAAACTTAATTTATCATTATCATTATGCATATTTAGTACGTAGGCTTTAGTGACTTTATAATGTTATTAATGTTCAGTGCCGTCTAATTTATATAATAAATATAGTGCAAGATTTGAAATGAAAAGTGTTTAACGATGTGAAATTTTTAAGAGGGATGTGATGTACTGATGAATAGATTTGAGATTTCTTTATTTGATTATTAGTCGTTTCCTTGTCCAATGTTAGTGAAACATTTTAGCCTAAATTAAGGAGCAATTAAATAAGGTGATTAGGATTTGTAATTAACAATAAGCAATTGTTTATTGAATAATACTATGTAGCTCCACTGGATTGCAACACATCTAGGTGACGCTAAATGATAGACTAAATAAAAAGTAAAATTAAATGAATCATTTAACTTCACTTATCATTTAATGTCACATTAACGCCGCCTAAATTGGAGTTACAACTTCACTGGGACTAAATATCATTACTTTTGTTTATTAGTGCTAACATTATTCTCATATGTGTGGCCACCTATGGTAAAATAATAGCTTGCGCCTTCTAGCTTGTCATTTTTAAAAGGACTAATCATGGTCACACTTCATAAAGCAAAATACATTTTTTAATGTTGGAGATTTGTGGGCAACTACACGAATAAAATGGCATCTATGGAATTAAAAGCAACCATCCATGTGTGCTACATTTACTTTTGTTACCTTGTTCGATTGGTTGAACCATATAAAATTAAACATTGAAAGTTGATAATTTGTCTTGTATGTTGGCATAATTTGTTCAGTTCAATTTAATTTGTCAAAGGTACTTGTAGTGCGTTTCCTTAATATATTGATTGTAAGAGTCATTATTGCTAGTGCACTTGTATTTAAATTTGAACTTTCTTTAGTAGTTTTCCTGAAATTTAAGGCTCCCATTACAATTTAGTGAATTTAAGGGCGAAGTAACATTCATCTACAAGTTGGTGACTTATTTGATAACAACAATCTTGAAATTGAATGCTCATTTAAACTTTAGACAAATGTATAGTTACTTTGAATTTTTCGAACATGATGTTATCCATCATATGTTAATCTTATTAAGCCCTTGTTTGATCCTCTTTTTTTTTTTTTTAAATATATTTTCTCTCTCTTCTTTTTAATTGCACATTTTTTCAATAAAATAATATTACTCACAATCTAAAAACTTTTCATTCATTTTCAACCACATATTGTCCATTAATATACTATTTCAAAATATATTATACACAAAAAAAGGGGGCTCAAACTTGTCCTGAGAAGACTAACCAAAACCCTTACATGCTTATTACTATTTCACAGAATTATATATTAATAGAATTTTACCTCAACAAGAAATTCAACAAAAAAATTAGAAAAATACTGCATCATGCAATATAACAATTGAATATATCATCAGAGAGAATATTAATTGGTCTAAACATAAAATATTTAAATTACTTATTTTCTTCTACTTAATTCAAATAAGTAATTTTTTTATTAAATGTACCAATTATTAATCTATAATATATTAAATATCATGTCAAGTGAGAATCGTTTTTTGGATGATTTTAACCATATTACAATTCAGTTATTTCAATAATACCTTACTTTTCATTTTTCAATATGTAATAAATATTACAAAATCATTGTCATGAGAATCATTTTTTGAACTATTTTAACCATACTATAATTCAATTATTTCAATCATATTATTTTTCATTTTTTAATATATATAATAAATACTACAAAATTCTTGTTATATATGATTTTCGTGTTATTAATTCTCAATTAATTAGTATTCATATTAATCTAAATTCAATGAATCTTGATTTACATGAATCTAAAATTATTATAAATAAATTGATTCTTATTCATGTATCTAGAAATTTTAATGTGTGTTTAAATTCATGGATTAAAAATTAATTCTTATGTACCAAATGTATTTTAAAAAAAAAATTGTTCATTTGTAGTGTTTCATTATCACAAAAATTTGAATCATAGAAGAATTTTTAGAGTGTAATTTTTTTTCTCTTAAAATTCTATTCTAAATTTTATTTTCTTTAATTCATTTGAAACTTATTAAATTCTCCAAACAAATTTGTATCAAATATTACATTTACCACACTTCAAAAGTATTTCAAAATAACGTCCAATATACGTTCGCTTCTGATTAGTTGCAATATAGATTACAAAATTTTTCCTCATTTTCGCACTTGTCCCCAACTATTTAATCTCAACATTCTATTAATTAACACATCTTGATATTGATGACATCTAGAAAATATTACGATGGAGTAAAAAGACTAATTTACCCCTCATGTTTTAAGAAAAATAAATAGCAAATTCAAGAGTTCAACAAAATATGTTTTCACGCTAACAAAATATTTGGACAAAAGCCATTAATAGAGAAAATATGTTCTAATTAATTGAAGAGTTAAAGATAACAATACGATGAATAAAGTTTGAAATATAAGAAAAAAATGAGCAATTAACTAAGAACTTTTATTGCAATTAAAATGTTATAAATAAATAACCTCGCTAAATGAATATTTTTTTCCGGTCCCGAGGGTATTACTTTATCAAAGTTTAAATGTAAATTCAATGAATTTTAACTTGATGAATTTTGATTTACATGAATCTAAAGTTATAAATAAATTTATTCATATTCATGTATTTAGAAATTTTAATGGGTGCTTAAATTTATGCATTAAAAATTAATTCTTATGTACCAAATGTAGAAAAAAATTGCTTATTTGTCGTATTTCATCATCACAAAAATTTGAATCATAGAAGTTGAATTTTTAGAGAAAAATTTTTTTCTCTTAAATTTCTATTCTAAATTTTATTTTCTTTAATTCGTTTGAAACTTATAAAATTCTCCAAACAAATTAGTATCAAATATCACTTTTATAGTAAATAAAAGGTATTTCACAATAACGTGCAATACACGTTTACTTTTGACTAGTTGCAATATAGATTACAAACTTTTGCTTATTTTCGCACTTGTCCCCAACTATTTTGTCATATATTTAATCTCAACATTCTATTAATTAACATATCTTGATCTCAATGACATCTAGAAAATTCATTACGATGGGAGTAAAAAGGCTAATCTACCCCTCATGTTTTAAGAAAAATAAATAGCAAATTCAAGAGTTCAACAAAATATGTTTTCATGAAAACAAAATATTTAGACAAAAACCATTAATAGAGAAAATATGTTATATTTAATTGAAGAGTTAAAGATAATAATGCGGCGAATAAAGTTTGAAATATAAGTACAAAAATGAGCAATTAATTAAGAATTTTAATTAAAATGAGATGCAATTAACCAAAAAAAATATAAAAAAATATATATAATGTTAGCTTCAAATATTTGTTGTGAAATCTATTTCCCTGTTTTGTCCTTCCCACTAATCTTTATATCCATTGGTCCGACTTAAATAATACATGAAAAATGATGGAGACTTTCCATTACCAGAACAAACACAGTGACTGGAAATTATCTATTTAACAAGACAAAATAGCAGACATATGTGTGATTTTTTTTTATTCATGATTAAAATGAGACGAACTAAACGACCCATTTTTAAATTTATTCAAATTAACTAGTCATCCGGCCAAGATAATTGTGTCCCAAAAGTATATAATTTAATAATTCCACGTGAGTACAAAAGAAAAACATAAACCTCTCAAGTAAAAATAAGATACTTTGTGTAGAAAAAATATATTGTATGTGTTACTTCAACTAGTGGTAGGTCGTTAATTTTATGTTGAAGAATAAAATAATTCTGGAAGAAATTTATAGGCTACGAACAAAGTTTTACTTAAAATTCTTGAAGTGTAAACCTTTCAAAGCTTGGGATGAAAGAAAAAGTTAGATTAAAAATACCGTATATCACTCAACTTAAAGCAAAATTTCATTTTTTTTTTTTTTTGTTACATGCCTTCATTGTGTTTTAAAAGCGATCAGTATATTTTTATTTCACCAAGAACTAAATATACAAGAAAATAATATATACCTGATAAATTTGAAATGGATGAAATTGATTCACATTAATAATGTCATGCAAAAAAATTGTATACCATTATATATACAAAAAGCTATATTTATACAAACTGAAGATATTGTTGTATATACATATCTATCGAATGTCTCGAAACGAATTATATATGTGTAAATACAAGAAAATTACATAAAAATGTGATCACTATATTTTATTTCACCAAAAACTAAACATAAAAGAAACTAATATATGCCTGATAGAGTTGAAACGAATAAAACCGGTATACATTAATATTGTCGTGCAAGAAAGTTATATAGCATTTTATATACAAGAAAGCTACATTTATACATCCCAGAACAGATTATACATGCATATTATTTACAAGAAAGTTGTATATAAATGTGATCAACATATTTTTATTTCACTAAAAATCAAACATATAAGAAAGTAATAAATACTTGATAAAGGTAGAACGAATGAAACTGGTACACATTAGTATTGTCAAGCAAAAAGCTGTATATCATTATATATAAAGAAAGTTGCATTTAATCAAACTGAAGGCATTGCTGTTTATCAGATTTTTGAGAACGAATTATACGTCTTTATTGCATATACAAGAAAATTGTATATAAATGTGATCATTATATATATTTTTTTTCATCAAGAACTAAACATACAAGAGAGTAATATGTACTAATGAGAGTTGAAACGTATGACATTGATATGCACTAATATTTTCATGAATAATGCCTAAAAATTTGTATTTATCTTCCACTTTAGCAAGCAAATAATACTTCAACAATTTATTATCGAAAGGGTTAAATCGAACACTTGGTCTCAAGTTTTTCTTCAAATTTGTAATCATAGTTTCTAAAGTTCGATAAATATAATTATTTGTATATAAGTTTTTATCAATAGTTTGTGTTGATGGTTAGTTGTAAAAATTCTTATAGGGGTTTATATCTATTTCTTTTAGAGTTTGATGGATATAATGATTTGTAAATGGATTTGTATCAATAATTTCTAAAGGTGATTGAATAAAAAAAAATTGTATAAAGGGCACTATTCATAATGTATGGAGTTGGTTGAATGTTAAATTTTGTATCTAGGTCTGTGTCCATAATTTTTGTATGTGGTGCAATGTAGAACTATGTAATTTGTTGTGAATTTTGCTCGATTTATACATAAATACATATATAATGATACATTTGTAAATGTATATTTTCGATATTTGAATCCAAAATTGTCATTGGTGATGATTTTAAGGACCAGAATATGAAGAGAATTTATACAGAAAATCCACATACAATGGATAAAAACTCTCATACGAATTTTTATGATCAACCACCTATACAAACTATTGATGAAAACACATATACGAATAATTATATTCGTCAAACTTCACAAAGTATGGGTACAAATTCGAAGAAAAACTTAAGGCAGTGCGTTCGATTCAACCCTTTGGATAGTGAATGTTGAAGCATTATTTGCTTGCTAAAGTGGAAGGAAAATACATATTTTAAGGAATTATTTATGACAACATTAATGTCTACAAGTTTCATCTGTTCAACTCTGTTAGCGTATATTTTACTTTCTTGCATGCATAGTTTTTTATGAAACAAAAATATAATGATTACATTTATATATAGCTCTCTTTTATATATAAGAAACGTGAAATCCGATAAATATGTAAATTCAATAATATCTTTAGTTTGTATAAATATATATTTATAGTATATATAATGATATATATCTTGCACGACAATTTTGTACCAGTTTCATAAGTTCCAACACGATAAGGTATATGTTACTTTCTTTTATGTTTAGTTCTTGATGAAATAAGAATTTACCAATCACATTTATTACATATTTCTTGCATATATAATAAACACGTATAATTTGATTCTGGACATCCGATAAACACGTATATACAGCACTATCTTTATCTTTTGTTTGTAAAAATACAGCTCTCTTACATGTATATTTATTTATTATGTATACTAGAAAGATGCATATAAGTGTGTTCAGTATATTTTTATTTCACAAAAAACTAAACACACAAGAAAGTAATATATATCTGTTGGAGTTGGAATAAAATTAGTACACTTTAATATTGTTGTGCAAGAAAATTATATATATATATATATATATATAACTAAATTTATTCAAACTAAAAATTGTAGTGCATACATGTTTATCGAATGTTCCAGAATGGTTTATACGTGTATATTATATATACAAGAAAGCGTTATATAAATGTTGATTATGACCAAAGAATAATGCGGTAGTTGTAGTGCAACTTTGGGGTGTCGTATCCATGAGGAGATGGAAAAATGCTCAAAGGATTAAAAAAATGGTCAAATTATTCTCTTCAATGTGTAGTAAAATTCAATGTTTGAAATGTGAAATTAGAATCAATAACTTGAGGTAGTGAAGCGTCGAAATTTCTTCAATTGGATTAGATCGATCACATCAATTATTCATTTTATAACTCAATTAGAGAATTTTTATCCCAACTATCTAATCAGAGGATTTATCGTGAAAACTAGTTTAATTCACANCTCTTCAATGTGTTGTAAAATTCAATATTTGAAATGTGAAATTATTATCAATAACTTGAGGTAGTGAAGCGTCGAAATTTCTTCAATTGGATTAGATCGATCACATCAATTATTCATTTTATAACTCAATTAGAGAATTTTTATCCCAACTATCTAATCAGAGGATTTATCGTGAAAACTAGTTTAATTCACAAATGTAATCCTAGAATCTAGACTTATGATATATCGCACAATTTTATTAAAACAAGATAAAGATCGATCATATACATCATGTATAAGACAGTAATCAATCCGCCAATAAAGTAATATTGAGATTTAAATTCAACAATTATTTCAATCATTCAATAGAAAGAGCACGACTAGATCTGTAAAGGACTTGATAAAAGTTAAACCAATCTCAACAATAAGTAATTAAAATTAAAACTCAACGAATAGTTTAATTTAACAATGAATCCATGAAAAATCTTGTAAATGTTAAACCAATTTCAATGTAAACTAATGAAAAGAAAAGTCTAAATAGTAGAAATGTTCAACAATGAAAAGAACAATTACATGAATAAATTAATGCGAAATCTCATAATCCAACGTGTTCATTCCTTGCTTCACCTTGGTTTTTACTTCCCCATGAGATTCTTGAGCAAGAATTGAGAGGAAAAGTGATATGAAACCCCTTTGTGCTCAAAATACGGCTCCCTCTTTCAAAGTCACGAACATTTTCTTTTTGTTATCCCTCTAAAAATTGCCCTAAAACATTATCAAAACAAATATAAAGAAACTAAAATTTTCTCCTCATTTTGTCTTGAAGCGCATGCCTTAAGGAGTTTGGTATCCTCAGTCGAGACTCCCTTGGTGTGAGGCACGCGCCTCGCCTATGGGCAGTGGCTCACGCCTTACAACGTTTTTGTACTATAACTTTCTCTCCTGATATTCGATTGAGGTGATTAAAGATGTGTTGGAAAGCTAATTCAAAGGGCTACACCTTTGCTTCAGATACTATTTTCGAATTTGATAATTTTCCATATTAAAAACTGGTCTCAATATGAGGCTAAAAATCGATGCAAAACTTTTTAATTTGAAAGTTGATATGTGATAATATATTAGCTATATTTCATCCCTTTGACTCCTTTTTTCATCCAATTGAACTCTAACACTCTTGAATCTTCATCACAAGGTTGGAAACAAGTTTAGAGTATTTACACTTTAGTCCCTGAATTTTCACTTTCTTCCATTTTGGTCATTTCTTACCCGTTTCTTCTAATTTCCACCGTATTATCCATTTGCAACCTAAACCAAAATATAAGTGTACTTAGAACATTTAGGCGCCAATAAATCATGACAATACAATTATTAGTGGATGAAAAAAGTGATAACTGCACTATTATCAATGTGATTAGTATATTTTTATTGAAACTCCTTTGTTATGAATAGTGATATGAAAACCCCATTGTTATCCCTCCAAAAATTACCTTCAAACATTACCAAAATATTATCAAAACAAATATAAGGAAACTAAATTTTTCTACCCATTTTAGCTTGAGGACTAGGGCGCGCACCTTAAGGATTTTGGCAGCCTCGGTCGAGGCTGCTTTAGTGTGAGGAGCACACATCGCCTGAAGGCAAGGGTGCTCGCCTTGCAACGTTTTTGTGCTATAACGTTCTCTCATGATATTAGATTGAGATGATTCAAGATGCATTGGAAAGTTAATTCAAAGGGCTACAAATTGTCTTCAGATATCGTTTACGAATTCGATCATTTTCCATGTCAAAAACTGGTCTCAATATGAGGTTGAAAATTGGTGCAAAACTTTTTAGCTTGAAAGTTGATATGTGATAATATTTTGGCTATATTTCACCAATTTACTCATTTCTTCATCCAATTGACCTCTAACACTCTCGAATCTTCATCACAAGGTTAGAAACAAGTTTAGATTATTTGTACTTTAGTCCCTAAGCTTTCACTTTCTTCCATTTTGGTTATTTCTCGCCATTTTCTTCTAATTTCCACCGTATTATCAATTTGATTAGTATATTTTTATTTTATGAAAAACTATACGTACAAGAAAGTAAAATATACCTGANAAAAAAAAAAAAAAAATCGTATATCATTATTTATACAAACTAAAAATATTATTGTATAAACATGCTTATTGGACGTCCCAAAACGAATTATACTTGTTTATATATACAAAAACATTACATATAAATGAGATCAATATATTTTTATTCACCAAGAACTAAACATAAAAGAAAGTAACTTATATGATAAATTACTTGATTAATCACTCAACTTTGTGTAGAGTTTTCAAAAGGTCACTAAACTTCAAAAATTTCTCCATTAGTTACCAAACTTTGCAAAATGTAATCATGTCCATCACTAAAAACTTCAAAAGTTTCCCCATCATTTACTGAGATTACATTTTATAAAGTTTAGTTATTAATCAAGAATCTTTTGAAATTTAGTAATTCTCAAAAATCTTACGTAAACTTCAGTACCAATCAGGTAATTATCCCTAACTTATATTTGATGGAGTTCAAATGAATAAAACTCGTATACATTAATATTATTGTGTGCTAGAAAGTTATATATCATTATATATACAAGAAAGCTACATTTATACAAATTAAAGACATTGCAGTATATACATATTTATTGGATGCCCCAAAACGGATTATACGTGTATATTATATATACAAGAAAGTTGTATATAAATGTGATCAGTATATTTCATGAACGTAATATATACTGGATATAGTTGGAATGAATAAAACAGTAAACATAAATAATGTTGTGCAAAAAATTTGTATACCATTATATACAACAAAGCTTTATTTTTACAAAATTAAAGATATTATTATATATACATATTTATTGGATGTCCCGGAACGAATTATACGTATTTATGGTATATACAAGAAAACTAAATATAAATGTGATCAATATATTTTTATTTCACCAATCCAAGAGTACATTGAATTTTTCGCTAAGACGATGGAAGGTGACGTATGTATAGCTAACGAGAGTTAGGGGTGGTCTTCTGAAGTTTGATGTATATAACTATTTTTATATAGGTTTTCATCAATAGCTTGTGTTGATGGTTAACTATAGAAATTCTAATAGGTGTTTATATCCATTTTTTCTAGAGTTGAATGGATATAATGATTTGTAAATAGATTTGTATCAATAATTTTTGAAGGCGATTGAATATAAATATTCATATAAATGGTTCTATCCATAATGTATGGAATTGGTTGAATGCAAAATTTTATAATTAGATTTGTGTCAATAATTTTTGAAGGCGATTGAATATAAATATTCATATAAATGGTTCGATCCATAATGTATGGAATTGGTTGAATGCAAAATTTTATAATTAGATTTGTGTCAATAATTTCTGTAGTTGGTAGAATTTGAAAATTTATAAATAGTTGTGAATTCACTTGCTCTATCTACACACACACACACACACATTGCTTCATTTGTTAATTTATTTTAATATTTGAATTATAAAATTGTCGTCGGTGAAGATTCTACCATCTCCAGTAGTCTATACCTAATTTGGTGTAATTGATTTTTCCTCTCCAATGGTTTCACCAAAATTGGTGTAGACCATTGGAAACCCATTTACACTAAATTCTACACCAAATTTTATTTTGAATTATTTTATACCAAATTTATTTTACAAATTATGTTATTACAAAAATCGTTAATTATATTTAATGAAGTAAAATATTGCATTTATTAATAAATTGGAAAACACATTATATTTTAATATATGTATGTTGTTCTAGTGCTAATGTATTAAGTATCAAATTTATAACTTTTGACTTTTTAATGAACAGTTTTAATTTATTGTTGAAATCATTATTATTTATTAATTGATTAAAATTTAAAAATAAATGTTAAATATAAATAACCATCATATTAAAATAATTATGAATCAATTAAAATATATTAATATTAAAATATCAAATAAGAACATAGATGGAAGAAATAATTTTTATAATATGTCAACAAGGGCAAAATGGGGTTAAATGAAAAACATTACATTTGGTGTAAATGAATAGTGTTTACCAAATTTGGTGAACAATATTCATTACGCTAAAAATTGCACTATTTTTGGAGTATCATTGGAGCAACTTTTACATTATGTTTGGTGTTTGACACCAAATATCGCTTATCATTGGAGATGCCATAAGGTCCAGATTTGGAAAGAATATATACATAAAATTCATATACAATTGATATAAACTCACGAATTTTACATTATTTGATATTTGTTGAGCTCAATTTACTTTTCTAAGTTATACAAGTGGGTTGGGCTTTACTATTCTAATGTTAACACGATTTTTAACAAAAATTATGTGTTTTTGGGCATTTAAGCTTGCATATGCAGTTAGGGAAATAGATTGACCACATTATCACACGCATACCCTATATGGGGGACGTTTCAAAAACAACTCGAGCATATGTGTGCATTTTAGAAGACTGGTTATATTGGGAGTTGGTTGTAAGGAAAAAGTCAAACATTAAATTATTAGGACTAGATTGATTCATCTTGTTGAATACTACTATTTTTGAAAACGATTATTAATTGATCATTTTCAGCAATGAAATGTGTCAAGACAACAACTCTTAATAAAATGAAGGATGATTTTCTTGTTGATTGTAGTCACTCTACATCAACCACCATCTTGCTAAGAAAATAGATTTAGATTAAGTGATAAACGAGTTTTGTTCTATAAAACCTTGTCAAGCACGACTTCTTTACTCTATAAACCTTGTCGAGCATGACTTCAATAAGCATGTTGGGAAAATATTAATTTGTCACGTGGGCTTGTACATGTAATTAATTGTCTAAATTAATTTATTTGAAATATTAGGAAAGTTGTATGTACGTAATTTGTGTGGATATTCACCAGATCAAAGGAATGTCAATATTTGGTCGAATTATTGTACACATGTGGTAATAAATATATGACAATTATAAAGTTTTTTTTTATGCAAGCATTGAGTCGATCCAAATATAGACTTAATGTTTGACATGGTTTATTATAAATATTTGATTACTACACCAGAGTACCACTTACAAGTGAATATTTTTGTCTAAAAACTAAATGTCAATGTCGTGCCCGATCTCTTGTGATGGGGCCGCCCACCATTATTTGAATTTATTAATTACTCAATATGGATTTCCATGTGAACGTGTTAATTAGGTTTAAATTCTCTATTCACTTAATCCATCCACTTCTGTAATGTCTGCCAATATCAAATCAATTTATGTGCTTGAATTGAACTTTAAGGGCTGAAAAGAGAACGTTTGTATTGTTCTTGACAGCATGAATTTAGACATTGTGTTAATAACTAAACAGCCTACTACTCTTACGGTTAAAAGTTTGCTAACATAATGGGACTCGAATAAGTGGGAACGTCCAAACCGCATAAATCTTATAATCATGGAGTATGAAATTTCTGGAACATTCAGGGGCGCTATGTCCGATAAGGTAACTACTGCCAAAAAATCTCTTAAAAATTTGAAAAAATAAACGATAAGGCCGAAACTAGTAAGCTTCTAACGAACTTGATTCCACTAAATTATAAAGATAAAGGAAACATAAGGAAGTACATCATGGATGTATCTCATCTTATTTCAAAACTAAAGGTATTAAAGTTTGAGCGATCTGATGACTTGCTCGTGCATTTGGTTTTGATCGTGCACAATTCAGTTAATTTAATGTCGTCACAGTTGTTAAATGGAGAAATGAACTCTTGATGAGCTCATTTCATATTGTGTGCAAGAAGAAGAAAGTCTAAAGTAAGAGATAAATGAATGTACTCACTTAGCAAGTACCTCTAAGGAAAAGTTAAAAGATTAGGAAGTTGCATCTGGTTCAGCTCAAAAGAAACAGTAAAAGCCAGAAAGGGATAAATCATCTAGCTGCTACTTTTGTGAAATCAATTACACATAAAGAGAGTATATATTAAATACCACGCTTGACGTGTAAAGAAAAGTACACTTCTCAATTTGGTTTGTTTTGAGCTTATTTAGTTTCAATACCAAGACACGTTTGGTGGATAAATTTTGTTGCCACTTACATAAGTATATCTATGTGGAGTTGTATGAACAATCGAAAGCCAATTGATATTGAAAGATTCATCTATATGAGATGATGGCAAATCATTTAATGTTGAGGCTATAAGGACTTCTAGATTATTAAAAATGGTTATTATTTGGATTTGAGATAGACATTTAGGGTACCATTTTTTAGACGAAATTTGGTTTCTATTTCTATATTGAACAAATTCGATTACTTTTGTTCATGTAGAAATAGTCGGTTGTCTTTTTCTTAATTTAAATATTATGGGTACCAATTCTTTTCCTGGTTATGATAACCTATAGTTCTTTAATACGGTTGCCTCCAAAGAAAAATTGCATGTGAACTCATGTGATATTAAACATAAATTAATTAATAAGAATTCTGTTTCGTTATGGAACAAGAGATTAGGTCACATCTCTCAAAAGAGAATGTAAAAGCTCGTGTTAGAAAAAAATTCTTGATCCCCTTAATTTTTCAGACTACGTGTATATGTTAATTATATTAAAGAAAAAAAAAACAAACATAAGGAGGATAGGTGCCATAGAATTTCGAACGTCTTAGAACTAATTCATACAGATATCCATGTCCATTCTCTTTGATTTCTTGAAAAGGTAAGAGTCAATTACTACGTTCATAGACCATTTTTTCTCGTTATGGCTACCTGTATCTTATTCATGAAAAATCTCAACCACTGAATATGTTCAAAAACTTACAAGGTTAAGGTTGAAAATCAACTCGACAAAAAAATAAAACATGTAAGATATGACCATTGTGGTGAATACTATGACAGATATGAGGATCGAGAAAATAATATCCAGGACTTTTTGCTAAATTTTTAGATGAATATGGAATCATCCCACAGTACACCATGCCGGGTCCCCTAGCATGAATGGTATTATTGAGAGACGAAACAAAACACTTAAGGACATGGTAAAGAGTATGATTAGTCATTTCATCTTGTCAGAGTATTTCTAGGAAGAAACACTAAAGACTTCAACTTAAATTCTCAATATAGTTTCAAGTAAATCAATTGTTAAGGGGTAACGAATTTTTTAAATTGATCACACTATTAGGTTAATTTTCGAAACGGAAAATATTCTATTCCTTAAGGATGTAGAGTTTGCAAGGAGAGATAATGTTATAAGGTTAATGATTTTGTCTTGGATGAAGAATATGTATATATTCCTTCTGTTGCAAT
>CAIGRB010094152.1:20670-38278 GCA_903798255.1 Fraxinus quadrangulata | reverse complement strand
ATATATATATATATCCATTCTGTTGAAGTTGACAATGATTAGGACCAAAAATAAATTCTTGCCCTAGATCTTGTTCAAAAAATAATTTCGGATTAAGACAATATTACAAAATTCTCTATACACAATAAAGAGATTGTTTCAGAAAAACAGACACAGCAACCTCAAGAACAAATATCATTAAGAAAATCCATTATAAAAAGGGGAAAGACAATTTTGGATGACTTTATAATCTTTCTCCAAGAAAATAATGATGAAATTGGGTTGATAGAAGAAAGTCTATTCAGTCAACTTTCATCAAGCCATACAAAGGAATGAATCTCAAGAGAAAATTAATGCCATTAATAAAGAGATAAAGTCCCGTGAAAGAAAATGTTTGGGAACTCATCATATTGCCTGAAGGTGCGAATCTCATTGGTTATAAATGAAGTTTTAAAAACAAGAAGGATTCAAATGGTGATGTGGAAAAATATAAAGCTCGTCTTGCTGCAAATGACTTTACTCAAAAGGAAAGCATTGATTTTAAAGAGATTTTTTCTCCGATTTCTACTATAGACTCTTTTAGGACAATTATGGCACTTGTGACACTTTTTTTTTTTTTTTAATCTTAAACTACATCAGATGGTTTACAAATTAAATAAATCTATCTATAGGATTATGTAAGATTCTCGTCAATGATATTACAAATTTTATCAAATAATTATCTCGTTTGGTTTTGAGATGAATGTAGTTGATAGTTTTGTATATCACATGTTCAGTGGGAATAAACATATTTTGGTATTTGATGTCGATGACATACTGTTTACATACAATATTATATGTTTATTACACGAAACCAAGATATTTCTGTTATGGAATTTTGAAATGAAAGATTTTGGTGACGTCTTTTTTGTATCAGGGATACAGATACATTGTGATTGTTCTTAGGATATTTTTAGATTATTACAAAAGAGTTATATCGACGAAGTTCTTGAGAGATTTATTGTGCAGTAATGTAAATCAGGTAATACCCATATTGCTAAGGGAGACAAATTTAGTCTCAAATAATGCCCAAAGGATAAGCTTAATGAAAAGGAAATATAAAAAATTCCCCGTGCTTCAGTAGTTGGGAGTTTAATGTATGCTTAAATTTGCACATATCTTAATATAACATTCATTATTGGAATGTTGGGCAGATATTTAAATAACTCTGAAATGGATATCTAAAAGTAGTAAAGCGGGTTATTCGGTATCTATGGAAAACTAGAGATTATATGATCATATATAGAAAATCAGACCAATTAGAGATCATTAGATATTCTTATTCTGATCGTGGAATATAACTGCTAAATTGTCATTGGGCTGCACATTTTGAATGAAATTGAAAAACCACTTAAGTTATTTTGTGATAATAGCAGTTTTGAATTTCAAAAAAAGCTAAATTATGTCAAAGTTTGTAGACATTAATTTCCTAGTTGTTAAGGAAATAATTAAAAGTAGCTAGATTTTTATAGAACATATTGAGATAAACTATATGATTATGGATCCATTTACTAAATGGCTGTCATCCAAAATCTTACATGAGCATAATGCTCACATGGGTATTGTATCTTTTGATGATATACCAATTTAGTGGGAGTTTATATTTTGATATTGTCTATTTTAGACACATAATTTATCCATGAATATTCACTTTAATTTAAAAATAAAGTATTAAATTCAATTTTTATTCTGATTAAATTTTTTTTATCTCATTATTAAAGAATAAGGTAGGACCAATTGGAAATATGCATGTTTAGATCATATTACATGTAATTTCATGCTACACATCCATACTTAATTTATGTTATTTGATTGTGTTAATATACGTGACCATTGAGGGTTTAATTATGATAATTGTAACGAAAATCACTTTGATCCTATATTAACATAATTGATGGACGAGATTGTTCGGAAATACTTTTGATTATGTAAGCAAAAGTTTTGTGCTCATAATATACACATTTATAATGTAATATATGTGGCACAAGTGGAAGATTGTTGGGAAAATAATAATTTGTCATGTATGCCTGCATATGTAATTAATTGTATATAAATATTATCTTAAAGTTAATCATGTTTAAATTCATCTAATAAGAAATTTAAGTTATTGGGTTTTGCACATCTAAATAAAGTGTGGACTAAATATGTGTAGACATCGGGTCCATTAGGGTTGTATTTGACGATGAGTCAATAAATATGAAAATATAAATAGAATTATGATCCTCAATTCATATGTGATTCACATTCTTTGTGTCATCACATCAACACAAAAATACAAGAGAAAACATATTAAAGAGGAAGATCCAAAACTCACAATAAAAAATAAGAATTTAACAATCGAGAAAAAGGCATCGAGAAAATAAAGATTATGGAGCAAGAAGTCAAAGTCAAGAACAAGAACTCAAGAATTAATAGAGGTATTGTTCAAAATTAAAGATTAAGAAACCAAACTTGAAGAGATTGCAATTGATCTTCAAAATTCAAGATCAGAAATCAAGATCTAGTAATAAGTAATCATTACCAATGAATTAAGTTATGTTCCACATTTAATAATTCTAATGGTGATTTAACGTGAAAGATCTGGACAATAAAGTAATTAGGTTTTTAAGTTCTTAAAATTTAGAGTTCATAAAATTCTAACGAAGCAATCTCATATTTTATATTAAGAGTGTGTTTGGTAGAGATTAAAATCGGATTAAAATTGAAAAACTAATCGTTATTGTTGACTTTTATTAGACGAATGTAACCCAATAACGACTTTATTTTCAATTTTAATTGACTTTTAATAAAAAACAAAAAATGCCTAAATTCTTGATAGCATTATAATATATATTCCAAATTTTAGTCCCCTTACTTCAAACCCTGGCCCTTTCCATGACAACTTGCATTAAAATATACTAATGGACTTGAGTCATCAATAATCCAAAACCATTTTCAAACCTATTTATATATGCAACTGAGATTTAGAGGGAGCTTTAAAGGTGGGGCAGTTGGAAAAATTCAAATGGTCCATTGAGTCTCCATCAAAGGATGATTTCTTCAATTCTATCGCTCATTATTTGGGCACCCACCTCAACTTTTTTGTCGGCCTTTTGTCCTCTCTTGACCCACCCTCCCCCCTCCACCCAACATGCACACTCATCTTCTTCATTGAAAAGTTTCTTTATTTTTTGATTTTTTTTATGAACTTCTCACTTATTGTTATTAAGACCACTAAGGGTCGATCTTTTGTTTGCTTACTGAAAGTAAGGTTTTCGTACCCTCCTAAATCCTTCGCGTTTTCATGTTCTTTATTGATTAATTGGTATTGAACCTTACCGAACATAAACTGCCATGGTTGGTAAGAAATTTATCTATAAGAATGTTTTAGTTAGGAAATAAGGTAACTACTTGAAAAATATTCCTCCATGCTTCTTGAAATATTTTTAGGCAAATTATCCCATAAAATTTGATTTTCCCCAAAAGAACATATATATGATAATATTTAGATGTATGGTGAGGAGTTTGAACAATCAAAAATCAAATCCTTTAGAGTTTAGAATCATTAGAAAAGACATTCAATAAAGCAAAAGGGAAGATGCTTTAAAAGTTAAGATGCCATGCATAGATATTAGACTTTCACTTTCCTTTCCTTTCCTTTCCATCCTGTTATTATTATTTAATTTGTATCATATAGTAACAAAATTAATCTATTTCCTTATCTCGATAAGCCGAACCCGAATCTCTTATTTTTTGTGGACTAACGGTTCGATAGATCTAGGTCAAAATTGAGAATATTCACTGCTAATTAAAGTTCTAATTGAGGTTGGATCGTCACAAATGAAGCATAGAGAATTTGTTTCATATGCTTTTCTTCTTCGAGTTTTTCAGAGACCCTGTTCAGATAAGTGAATTCCGTGTTTAAAAGGCATTGTGTCTTTCTTGGAATTTCTCTTTTTCACAGTAGAAAAGGGAGTTGGTTTAGACATTTCATTTAATATTAATACAGTTACACATAAACAACCAAACACTAGACTAAAATATATAAGAGAAAAAAGACTTGAGTGGGAAACGACAATAAATTAGGAATCTAGAATTCCTCCATTAATCAAGAGTCAAAAAGCAGAAGCCCACCACAATACATACAAGTATATTTACATTCACTCCCAAGAGAATTAAAAATATTAAATGATAATTTATATATAATTTGAAGTGATATCACCGATATAGAACTAGGGTTCATTCCAAAAGGTTAACGTATTAAGTAGGATAACTCAATTCCTACTAGTCGATGTGCATTTTTCCGCAGACAAAGGTTCAAAGGCAAACAAATAAAATATGGAGTGAGATTAGTACAGTCAAAACACACACAATCCCTTATTTTCTCTTTTCCTGATCCCATCATCTATAAAGTAAAGCCAACACACAAACCACTCAAAACATTCCTTTCTTGCATCAAAAACAGCTGCAGACAAAGGAGCTGAAATATCTCTACCTTAAAGACATCCAATTGCTTTTTTTGGAACTTTTTTCTTCGTACGAATTCATGGATACTTCTCACTGGACGCAGGTGCGTAGACTTCTCTTTAGTCTCAACATTTTCTTGCAATTTTTCCAAGTCTTTTTCTGAGATGCAGAAGAAGGCTGCAAGTTTCGAGACTGAATTATGTATTAATTTAACTGGAATTCCTTAACGTTCTTTCCTTTTATGTTCCTTATCTTGTTGCCCATATTTCATTTTATTTTGGAACTTCAATTAAGAGTTTAAAATAGTTTATTATTAGATGAAAGGACTGCACTTTTGTTTCTTCCACTTTTTGCATGTGTGGTAATCAATAAATTAAGCTATAGGATTGAGAAAAAGGTATTCTTCCATGTTATTCTTAATTTGTTTCATCTTTTCATTTTCAATATAGGATTCTCAAAACCATAGTTACCCAGTCGTGTCGGTCTCATATAATTTTCTCTAACAATATGTTTGCTATGCTACATGATTAGACAGTATTGAATAGTATAATAAACAAGATTTTAGCTTATTTTCCAGTTCGATTTCAGGAAATTGGAGTGGAAAAATCCATGGGAGAAATAGCTGCAAATACATGCTCAAGGCCAGTAGTAGAGAAAAAGGTGAGGCCACAAAATGAACAAGCCCTAAATTGTCCAAGGTGTCATTCGACGAACACGAAGTTTTGTTACTACAACAATTACAGTCTTACTCAACCAAGATACTTCTGCAAGACTTGCAGAAGGTACTGGACTGAAGGTGGCACCCTCAGAAATGTTCCTGTGGGAGGCAGTTCGAGAAAGAACAAGAAATCTACATTAAGTTCATCATCATTATCAATATCAACATTCGATTCATCCCATAATAAACTTCCTGATCTGAACCCTCCAATTATCTCTCAGTTTTCTGATCAAACCCCGAACGGGCAAGATCTTAACTTAGCTTTTTCTGCAGCTCCACAACAGTTCTATCATGGTACTGTTCCTCATTTTCTTGAATTCCCTAAGATTGAGAACAGCAATAACATCAACTCTTCTTCTTCGAATCCGGTTTCTGCCATAGATTTGCTAAGGACTGGAATAACTTCAAAGGGATTGAATTCCATTTTTCCTACACCAAATGTGGAAACTAATGCACTTCTTGCATCAGGTTTTCCAGTTCAAGAATGCAAACCAGCAGCCATTGGTTTTTCCTTTGATGGAAGGCCTACATTTCAACGACATTCGGGCACAGACGAAGTCAATAATCAGATCAACAAGGGACACCATAACTCAAATGGATACTGGAATGGAATGTTAGGTGGAGGATCTTGGTAAAAAGAAGAACAAGCACAGCCACTCTTTTTCGTCTTTCTTTTTGTTTTGTCAATTTTCTTTGTTCCTTTTCATGGTTGGTTAATTAGTTGTATGGAGTTGTTTAGAACTAACATATTTACAAGTTTTGTATGATTTTCTTTTCATTAATTTCTTCCTCATTTCACTCTTAATCATCCCATTATTATTGGTTTCCTTCAATTCCTCTTATCAATAGTACTCCTAGCTTTAGCTAATCCTAGGTTTTATATTTTATGATTAATTTGTTTGAAATTGTGACGCATAAGATAGAAAGTAAAAAAATTAGTTCATTCTACACTAATACTCTAGATTTGTCATACCATGGTCTATTAATTCACATTAATTGTCACAAAACTTGAATTTTTCTTCTTTGATCCTTCACATAGTCCACTATTGGTGCTGTCAACAACAAAATTTAACCTGCCTCAAACAAAAATCTAACCTAATCAATTTTATATATCCACTTGTGAATAGCATGAACGATTGACTGTTTTCTTTGTGTTTCAGTTTTAATTTTTGAATTCATTTTGAGATTTGTGTTTTGAGTGTCCATTTTGAGATTGTTGAAAATGTGCTCTTTTTGATATTTTGAAAAATTATTTTGAACACACCCAAAACACCTTTTTTTTGTAAATTTTTAACTTGTTTTTAAAAATACGTTTTCGAAAATATGACAAAAAACACGTTTTCACTGTTTTAAAAAATCAAACAAAAAACAATTTGAAAATAATAAAAAGAATAGGTCCTTAGAATTTTTCATCTAGGGTCACGTGAGTCCGAACGAACAGGGGCCGACAAGGCCGATGTGGCCCTGTCTCTCAATCAAAACTCAAAGAATTATCTTCCACTGCACGTTATTAATTCAAACACAGAATATAAAGTTTGAAATGTGATATTACTGTACATATGTCGCGTCAGTTTGGAGGGTCCCGTCCCTTTAGACATTTCTTTAGGCGAATGATCACCTCCACTAATTCTATTTTGGCCGACAATATTTTATATTAATCAGTACTTAAATAAAATTTATAATAAAAAGAGGCATGAAATCTTGATTGTGGTTGGGGTCTCTTAGAGATTTACAGTTGTCCATGCAGTTTTATCGTAGCAATTCGCAATTTTATACAAAGATAGATTCAAGATCGGACTATAAGCCGAGATAATATGTATCAAAAAAAAAAAAAATTTACACGTAAAAAAATATTTTATAAGAATTTAAAAAAAAAAAAAAAAACTAAAAATATATAGCGGGCCGGGGACTGGCCCGGTCCATTTCCCTTAAAATCCGTCCCTGATTTTATATTAAACTTGTCATTTTAATGAAAAAGATTGTTTTGTAAAGTATTAGATTTTTGAGGAGATCTTTGTCCTTCAACAATTGGAGCGACAAATCCCTATTTCTCTGTTAAGATTGAAATGTCACGAGCATCTTCAATGCAATCTATTGATAGTAATTTACGCAACAAACATGTTGAAAGACTTAGTACCTATTTGACAACCTTGAAAAAGAGTATTTTACACCATTAGGCGGGTCCGTTTGTTACAGATTAAAATTAAATTTTAATTAAGTCAAAGTTAAACAATCAATATTAATCATATCTTTCATGGGTCCCACAATTTTTTAACCACACATTTCAAAAGCTTCGATCGTAATCTATTAAAAATATGATTTTAATCATCATCAAATACCCCGCTTAATTTTTTTAGTACAGTAAAATCATTAATTGACATTTGAAAAAGCAACGACAAGTTTGAACAAAAGTCAAAAATCCACCCATTTAAAATACTAATTTCCCTGTTTGCCCTCAGTTTGTGACTAAAAATTCCTTATATTAGGAGTAAAATTGGAAGGTACGTATCACAACATTAAAAAAACAATGGTTTGAAATGAAAGATGTGGGGCCCTATTTACTGTTGCCAAATAAATAAAGATTGTCTATGACAGTGATGTCTGAGATTATCTCTAATGCATTGTATATTGTCTATGTTCTTGAAAGATAAAGACTTCGGTGACTAATGAATTGGCCTCCTACCAAATACTAATGCCTGCATGTCTCTTACCTTACCTTAAAATAAAATTAAGCCCCTGTTTTGTTTGAATAAAAATTAATTTTAATTTTGATAAAAAGAAATGATGAAATATGTATCTTGTGTTTTAAAAAATACAATCATGCTACAAATACAATTTGTTTACATCAAATTTGACAATGTGCCACGTGTTAAAGCTTGAGTGACCTGTTTTAAAAACAACACACATTTTTCCGCCTATTCATTTTTGAATTTGTATACAATGTCATCCACATTGTCATCTATAAATTGTACAAAAAGTTTTATAAAAAAAAAAATAGTAAGGAATAGAGGAAATCCAATCATCTAAAACACAAAATTCAAGATTGGTTGTAATTCGTTGAAAATGAAATGTCATATTAAGCTTCTCTTTGAACCACATTATTTTTTACATTATCATTTTTCTACTCATTTTCAATCACACATTCTTCAATAAAATAATATTTTTCATCGCATCAATAATTTTTCCTTCTTTTTCAACCACATATTCCCCGTCACGACAAAATAAAATAATACATTCTTACAATGTCATCCACATTGTCATCTATAAATTGTACAAAAAGTTTTATAAAAAAAAAAATAGTAAGGAATAGAGGAAATCCAATCATCTAAAACACAAAATTCACAATTGGTTGGAATTCGTTGAAAATGAAATGTCATATTAAGCTTTTCTTTGAGCCACATTATTTTTTACGTTATCATTCTTCTACTCATTTTCAACCACACATTCTTCAATAAAATAATATTTTTCATCGCATCAATAATTTTTCATACTTTTTCAACCACATATTCCCCGTCATGACAAAATAAAATAATACATTCTTAAAGAAAAAATGTACCCAAACAGGCGGTAATTCGAAAATTGCAATTGTACGCTTGACTTTCTTACCCTAACCAAACATCTCCATCAATTAGTCGGTATCGTGCTTTAAACCAAATCATCCTCGTACTCTCTCCGATGCACTCTCAAACATGCTTAACATTCATCAAGCTCACACACTTTCCGCCATGACATGCATACACTGTCACGAGCAGTTTCCTCCCATAAATGGGAGCGTCAAACCCACCGCGAAAATACCACTTTATCCCATCACAACATATCATAATAGTGCCAATGTTTTCAGTTACTCGATGGCTAATACAAAACTGAAGTCCATACATGTCGACTTAATCTTCCTAGGCCAGTCTAGTTTCCGAACATAATCAGCTACGCAGTAAGCTCAAATATGCCAGCCAGTACAGCCAGTGTAATCATAAAACTACAATAAAATTACCTGTACAAATATAACTCGTTACATTTATTGGTTGAATTTAAAAGAAGCTAACAAGATTGAAGAGCAAACCACATTCTATTACAAACAAGATGTAAGTTTCAGTTTCGACTTCTATACAGGCATTACCCCTTTTGCAGGATTATGGGGATCAGACATATATTTTTGTACAGTCATGTGTGATATGTTAGACATGCCCTTAATACAAAGAAGACTCAACTCACTGATCCCCATTAATTCCAAAGATTCGAACCTTATGCATATTCGGGAACTTGGCAACAACTAGAACAAGAACTGCAAGTGTGTTGAAGAAGAGCATTGGGTGTTGGTAGTCAGTTGTATGTGAGGCTATCAAGTAGCTGCAAGAAAATGGATAAAAATCATACAAGTAAAATTTAATGTGGATAATAAAACATAATGTCATACATATTAGAGAATGTCATACTCATCAATACAAGCAAAGATTTAATTTTGAGACTGAGAACAAGTACAAAATCAAAAAGGAAAAGAATAAATTCCATTTTTTCCTTCACCGCCAAAATCACACATAACTCCAATTAATTTATTAATATATTCAAAAGAAAAGCAATTGATTTATAGATTTAAAAATTGCTGACCCTTAATATGTTCGTTTCACTTTCTTGCATCTCAGTTCAAAACCAAACATTAGATAACTTTTCCCGTGTATTCTTGGGTTATGATATATGTTTCAATAATTTAACTCCAACAGCCCCATCATATTAAAAGTACTTCCAGAGTCATATTTTTCTTTTAATTTTCAGACAAGCAAATGTATTTTTCCATAAATAGTTGCTCACTTAAGAACAGTAAAGCTCTTTCTTGACTAGCAGATGCGCTGATGTCAAGTCAAAAAATAATTACCATGCACATAACTAATTATAATAGTTTGTAATAGTTAAACGTAACATGCCACCATGCAGTGCAGGCAAAAAAATCCTTGGTCAATGTTCTCTAGTGAAAAGGAAGGAGGTTTGCCATCTTCAGATATTGCATTGTCTCAAAATATGGAGACAACCAATCCTTTAACCTCCAACACACACATCCGTCTCCATTCCCAGAAAGATAAGAAATAAAAAAACAGAATTCAACAAGAAACAAAAACGAGTACAAGAAGTAAAAGATGGACTTACAGCACCACAGGTACGACTGTTAGGAACTTTCTATTGCGGGTGAGCTGCCTTCCATCATCAATCTGCTCCCACCATGTCAACATATTATAGATTCCCTGATCATCAGCAAAAGGAGTTCCCTTTTTCCAATGGAAAAAGTGATAAGTTACCTAATTGCAGAAAAACATATTCATGTTAATACAAAACCAAAACTGGATTAGCGTGAATGACGCGTAGAAAATGATAAAGGCCTGTTTAACAATTTTATCCTTTAAAGAATTGTCTAATGGAAATCATTTCTTGGAATAGTTCATAAGAGAGAAATACATTCATAAATTTCAAGGATACATCTTCAGAGCAAAATATATGCCAACAAATAGTTGATGCTTGCTACTGAAGATTATAAAGGAAAAGCATGTCACTTGTTAGTACAATGTAAGAAAATGAAATATGCACAAACAATCAGGAAATAGCAATTAAGAACATGAAAGGAGGAGGATGATAAAAAGACGACAGAGGAAAAATTGAGCATTAAATCTTTTAAGTAGCTTTGACTGCTCAACAAGTATCCAAAGGCTAATATAGTTATGTGAAAATCTCCATTAGATAAGGCTTAACAAATTACTAAAATAAGGAAAAATTATTAAAGAAAGGACAAACTGACAATGGATTAGTTCAATGATTGTACATAGAATCTCTTGTAACTTAGATATACACACTTATTCTCTAGCTTCAAAGACATACACACAGCTGTATGTCTTTAGTCTAACGCAATAAACTATCGAGCTAATCTATTGCAAGTCACAAAGATTTTCAAAATTTAACATTCCTAGGATACATACACGAAGATATAACATAACAACAAAAAGGAAGACACCCATGATTTTATTAGTCCGCAATATGAAACATAACAAATGTGAAGAGCAGAACTGGCATATATTCTTGTATTTCGAGGGACTCGGATGCACTTCACTCAACAGGTATGTGAATTGACATCAAATGGATCAACAGCAGCCATAGAGTACACCATCTATCAGACACTACTTTTTGTCCTGTGTGTCTAAAATTTATTTGGGAAGCTTAAAGTTTAGTGTTCATATGTATACTTGTCGCTATCTATAACAGAATAGAAGGTAATTTAATCTTCTAGCTGAGTTACATAAAAAGTAATAAAAAAGGTAACTTGATTTTATACATGTTTCCATTTTGTTTTTGAAGAGCATATGGATTCATAAAACAAAAGGGAACTTCACCAATATATAATACACAAAAGGCATAAGTATAAGATGATACACATGAAACCTTCAAGTATACACCATCTGAAGGTAAGGTTTGAATGCGTACAGGCCACTCCAAAAATGGTCTGTATTATTTTTGGATCTAAATTTGCCTCCTATTGGTTAAGAGTAACAGAAATTACCTAATTCCATGGCTCTAGTAGAGCCAAAACTTGAGTGATCTTGTCTGTAATATTATGTATCTACCCAAGAGGAGAAATTTCATATTTGTTTACAATATCTCAGCCATAAAGGATAGAATTTCTTGAGAGTGACCTGAGTTAGGCTTTCTCTGTTTTCTTGTTTATTGCATACTTTTATTCAGATACACATAGTTGCTTAATAGAAGTTTTTCATTCACGGAAAAGAAAAAAAGCTACAATAATAACAATTGAGCCATTATTCACTAAGCCCTAAAAACACCAAGAATAGAGCCTTTTTTTTTCCAGGAAAAGTGAATTTGATGGCCGCAGAAATTCTTAGTAAAAATGCAAAAAACTCTTTGCTGGGATCAGATGGAATATTTACCATGCCCAACTCTCCATATACGATCTTCATGTGAAATTCGATGCAACCAATTGACACACAACCATTTAAAACAGCTATAATGGGTATCACGGAACTTAACAGTTAAAAGGACACAGAAAAGCTTCAATTTTACCAATAACCCAAGAACAACAATTAAAAAAAAAAAAAGGAAAACTTTCAACTTCCACGCTAAGATGAGAATGTCCTCAGGCTTAGGTAAGTAGGTTTACATGAAAATAAGAAAGGAATAAAGTAAAATTAAACCTAAATTAAATCTAAATTAAGCTTCAATAATCTCATCGTCATAATTCATGACTAAATCTCTTAAAAACCTAGCAACGGAATAAACCTTAAACCAATTAAACAAATAAATGTAATACAACGCATAAAAAAAGGGTAAATTACGTACGACAAAGTGGCAGAGGTTAACAACGGTCCATGCCATGCCCGGTGTACAATTAAAGACGGAGAGAACGAGCAACCAGCAGAAGAAGAGTATTAATATGTAGGTGGTCCATACTCCTGGATACATGAACCACTCTGTGTTCCGGTTCAGATCCGCCGGCGGCACCGCCTGCACGTACAGCTTTCCGATCATTTTGCACCGCACTACACTGCTAATTATTCAATTCAATTCAATTCCTTTTTCTCTTGCAATAAACCTAGAATTGATCAAATGCAAATGATTCAACGAGACAGTATCGTTAGTTTCAATGGGTCTGTCTGTTCCAATCGAGATAGTAGTGGGGACTTGGATAAGCTCGAAGTTTGTTTGATGTATGACTAAAAATTATAAAAATTGCAACAGCAGTCCCTAAGTTTTTTAATTTTTACGTGCTTTTCCCTAATTTTCAATTTGTTTCATCCACAATCTCAAACATTTCAAAAATATACGATTGGAATCCAAATGGATGACATCCATTTGATTGTTAGTTGACCAAAGAAGTCAAACTTGACCAAATGGCAAAATGGTAACTTAGAATGGGAGAAAAAAAAAAACACCTTATCTTCCACTTCCCATCCCACCCGCTAATCAAAACAGCTTCTCTCCTTCTCCGACAAGCCCTACCAAAAACAACCACCATCGACACTTGCAACCGACACTGTCCCCATCGCCACCACAACTCCATTCACCACCACACACTATTAGTGCCAACACACTCCATCACTACCACAATTGCCCGTTGTACATTTGAAAATAAAGCAAGAAAACTTACACATCGCTACCACCCACACGATGTCGTACCTAAATCGATACCACCACTCGTTCCAGCTCTCTAATCTATTAACTTTTTTAATTTCTACAATTTCGTGTATTTTTTGTCACTTGTGAACTATGCTGAAATTCAGCATATGTAATCTTTAAAATTTGTGCTAAAATTGAGACACTCGTTTACAGTTGATTATGAATGCTATTGATGCGTCAAATAATAATAATAATAATAATGGCTCAAACAAATCATCAATTTCAAAGCACTTCGAGGCCACCTATGGAAACCTCTCGTCGACCCATTCAACCCTACTTTTTCACCACATGAACAAGATGAATACCATTGGACGGCTCTTTTCATCAAGAACAATTACCTTAAGTTGGGGCCTAGATGCCTAACTGCGCCGGAGCCGTCCACTGAAACCCAAGACACCTCTTCCACTTGGCATCGTTCTATCTCTTCCTCATCCTTGCGGCCGCCCATCCAAATCACTGGATCCCAATGATCCTTCGCCGTCCCCAAAGCGAAAATATGCTCCAAGCCCTATTGCTTCTGGCTGGAAATGTGTACGGTTGTCGAAGGCTACAAAAATCAGGGTTCCATTGCCTTCTACCACTTTGATTTGTGGGGTGGGGTGGGGTGTTTTTGGTTTTTTTTCTGATTTTGTTTGGTTTTTAACAATTTAAGTTACTATTGTGTCCTTAATAAATTTGGTCAATTTTGACTTCTTTGGTCAACTAAAAATCAAATGATGGTTTGGACTCCAACCGCATATTTTTGAAAGGTTTGGGATTGTGAATGTCACAAATTGAAGATTAGGATAAAGTTCGTAAAAATTGAAAAGATTAGGTATCGTTGTTGCAATTTTTCCTAAAAAATAAGTAATAGTTTTGAATTTGAGTGTAATATTATTTTATTGAAAAATGTGTGATTGAAAATAAGAAAAGGGAAAAATCTATTTTGAAAATAATGAAAATCGAAGACTTAATTTATGTTTGGCTTAATAGTTAAATACCCCTATCCATTATTCAAATTGTCGAAAATATCATACCTTTTGAAAATAGTACAAAACGTTCTTAGTTGAAATGTTTTGTGCGTTAGACATGGTATGCAAAACCCTCCTCCCATGTATTGAAATTTGCAAAAAAGGTCACTGCCATATATTTTCTCAATAAAAAGATGAAAAATGATGATTATGACCTTCTATTATAGATAGAGGAGTATTCTGTATTAAGCCTTTTAAGTTTTTTATTGCTCTTTTTTTTAGTGGAGAGTCAAAACTTAAGCGTATATTTTATTGAGAATCAAAATCTATATATATATATCAAAATGAGAGTTACAATTAGAATGAAATATTCTCTAATTTAATTAAGACTTATCTATGCATGATAATAATATTATATAATCATCAATATTTATTTTAAAGTTTTTCAAAACTCCCTCTTTGATGATTATTTGCACAATAACTATCTGATTGAAACATTATTTGACAAAAACTTGATGGGACAAAAATGCCAACAAATAAAAAGAGTACAAATAATTTGGAGTAATAAAATGATTCCTTATTAAAACTTTGTCAAGAAAACTCAATAGGACAAAACTCGATCTAAAGAAAAAAAAAAGTACACTCACTTTCCTTAATTTCAATAATTGGAAATTCTTATATCAAACGATCCATGTATCGTACGTCAATATTTTCAATATTTCAATTTCTGATGAATTATATCTCATGTTGTCTGTATGTCCTCAAATAATATCGTCTATAGGAGATATTAATCTACCTTTGATGATTATCATAATACGATGATTCGAAAAATAGCTCTTGTTGATATATTCAAGAGTTTTGCGCATATAAGAGTTATTATGAGGGTAAATGTCTTGTATATCATGGACATTTATTATACAAAGAATATGCCACGTTAAAACCTTATTAAAAAAAGTCATGTCGAAAAAATTTTAATGAATGAAAAAGAGTACATTATTCTTTTAAATACGTCACAAAAGTTGTCTCATTAAAACCTTATCATGAAAATTCAATAGGATAATATATATACACACACACACACACACACACACACACATATATATATATATATATGGTTCAAAATAAGAGTTACAATTGAAATAAAATAGTCTCTAAATTAATAGACTTATCTATGCATGATTATATAATCATCAATATTTATTTTAAAGTTTTATAACACTTACTCTTTGATGATTATTTGTACAATAACTATCTGATTGAAACATTGTTTGGTAAAAACTTGATGGGACAAAAATACCAACAAATAAAAAGAGTACAAATAATTTGGAGCAATAAAATGATTCCTTATTAAAACCTTGTCAAGAAAACTTAGTAGGACAAAACTCAATCGAAGGAAAAAAAAAAGTACAGTTAATTCCCTTGATTTCAATAAGTGAAAATTCTTGTATCAAACGATTCATGTTTTGTACGTCAATGCCTTTAATATTTCGATTTTTGTTGAGTTATGTCTCACGTCAGTATGTCCTCAAATAATATCATCTATAGGAGATATTAATCTACCTTTGATGACTATCGTAACATGATGATTCGAAAAATAATTCTTGTTGATCTCTTCAAGAGTTTTGAGCATATAAGAGTGATTATGAGAGTAAATATCTTGTATATCATGGACATTTATTACACAAAGAATATGTCTCATTAAAATCTTATTAGAAAAAGTCATGTGGAAAAAATTTTAATGAATGAAAAAGAGTACATTATTCTTTTAAATACGTCACAAAAGTTGTCTCATTAAAAATCTTGTCACGAAAATCCAATGGGATAAAAATTTTGGTCAAAGAAAAAAGTATAACACACATTCTCCCCCTCATGATAATAACACTTGAATTATAATTACATTTATTAAATGCATATTAAATTTATTATATACAAATAATATTTAGATGTCAACATGATCGGTAACGGGCCCATATATCACCCTTATTAATTTTCAAAAATATAGGAAATTCAATCAATATTTTAGCTAGTGATGATCAATTTTTGATAAAGAGAACAAATATTATATATGAATTCATTGTATTGAAAAATATTTTGATTCTTAATTGAATGTTCGAATTTTCAATTTCGCATTATTATTGATCCAATGATGATATAACTGGACATTCAATAAAATATAAGAGTTATTGAACTTCTGATTCAAAACAATATTCTATCAAAATGGTCACTAGAGTAAAGTATAGTGTACCAATTAAGAAACGATATTACAAACTTTATATGTTTCTTATTTATTTAGTGAAGAATAAATTACTAACAATAGTAAGTTTATCCCTTCATATCATATAATATTTACTCTTCTGGAGTCTCAAAATAATATTATTCAGGAATATTGATATAAATAAACTATTGCATCTTTAAAAGCAATTTTTAATTAAAATTGCAATTATCCAGAATCAATACAATATTTACATTGAAATGTATAAATTGTATTTCTTAAAAAATAATCACATAATATTCTTTAAGAATATAAAATTGTGCTTCTTTTAGAACGCCACCACATTTTTCAAGAATATTGATTTGTATTAATTGATTCAAACAATTCTGCAATACTCTTCCGAAATAGCCAAATGTTTGAATTATACTTCTTCCCAGACTAACAACTGATTATTTTTCTAGTATATTAATTTAATATAAAAGTAATTTTCTTCTGGAGCAATAGATTATAATTTTTCTGAAATATTGAAAATTATAATATCATGCTTTTCAAGAACAATCAAATGTTATTGTAATAAATTATACAAAGATATACTTTTCAAGAGTAAAAACATAATTTATGTTAAATTTTATATTATTATGCTCATCAAAAGCAAGTAAAATCTAATTAGAATTTAATTAAAATTATAATGTGTTACTTCTAGAACATTATATTTTACCATTACTTCTTTTATGTCAATTATTTTGAAATATTGAAAATAGTAATTCTTGCTTTGCGGGAGCAAATAATATGTTTTTGGAATATTAATTATAATATTATGTAAATTCGAAAGCAACAATATTTTTCTAATAGGCAAATATAAAAGTACTAAATTCATAAATTATACTATGTATTAAAAAGAATACAAACATGATAATTAATCAAACGATAAGTAGAAGAAATAATAATCTGCTGCCCGAGTATATAGAATATATAAAGAACCTGCTGCACGAATATCAAATTAATGGAGACCGAGGCTACAGGGACTGAATTCTTCTGCTTCTTCAAGATTTTTTTGTGCCTGCAGATTGGAGTCAAGTTCCAAACAACTCAAAA
>CAIGRB010094141.1:0-17266 GCA_903798255.1 Fraxinus quadrangulata | reverse complement strand
TTGTGTCTACGACGAATATGTCTAGACTTACCATTATACATACTATTTTGTGCCCTTCCATTAGCCGACTGATTGTCGCAATGGATACTAATAGCAGGGACCGGTTTAGGCCAACATGGAATATCTTCCAAAAAGTTACGAAATCATTCTACTTCTTCTCCAGTTATGTCCAAAACAATAAACTCTGATTCTATCGTTGATCGAACAATACACGTTTGCTTTGTCGATTTTCATGATATAGCAGCTCCACCAATGGTAAACACATAACCACTAGTAGACTTAGAATCTTTTATATCGGATATCCAATTTCCATCACAATATCCTTCTAATACAGCGGGATATATTGTGAAGTGTAATATATAGGTTAAAGTATACTTCAAGTGAACATTTGTTAAAATCTTCCAATGATCATGGTTTAGATTGCTTATGAATCTACTAAATTTATTCACAGCAAATGCTATATCTAGTCGAGTGCAGTTTGTAATATTCATAAAATTGCCTACAACCTGTGAATACTTTAGTTGTGACACACATTCATCCGTATTTTTGACTAAGTGTAAATTTGTGTCAATAGAAATTTTCACAGGACTTTCCACAAGTACATCATATCTTTTAATTATACTTTCAATGTAGTATGATTGAGAAAGTATAATTTCTTCTGATATTTTAGATATCTTAATCCTTAATATTACATCAACCACACACAAGTTTTTCATATCCAAATGTTTTGTTAGCATTCTCTTAGTGTTTACCATTATTTCATGACTATTGACCATTATCAACATATTGTCTACATATAGATATACAATCACGTAGGTCATTGGTGTATGTTTAATGTATAAAAACTTGTCATACTCATTTATCTTAAATCCATTAGACAACATTATTTTGTTAAACTTTTAATATCATTGTTTAGAAGCATGTTTCAATTCATACAAGGATTTAGCTAGTTTACAAACCTTTTATTTGTAATTAGGAGAGACGAACCCTTCAGATCATTCCATGTATATCTTCTCTTCTAACTCACTATTTAGGAATGTCATCTTTACATCCATCTGATGAATCTCAAGATTATGTAATGTTGCATTAGCAATTAACAACCTAACTGAGGTAATTCTAGTTATGGGTGAGTAAGTATCAAAGAAGTCAATTCTTTCGTTTGGTCTATATCCATTGACAACCAATCTAGCCTTATATTTGTAAAAGGATCCATCCGATTTTTAGTTTCCTTTTGAAAACTCATTTACACTCTAAAGGCTTATTCCCCATGAGGTAAATCAACCTCCCAAGTATGGTTTTGCATTATAGAATCTATTTAACTATTGATATCTTCTTTCCAATACGGTTATTTAAGTGTAGACATTGCTTCATTGAAGTTTTTTGGTTTATTTTCTAATATATATGTTAGAAATTTGGGCTAAACGAAGTGGAGATTCTAGCCTTTTTACTGGGCCTTGATTCTTCCTCATGTGAAGTGTCATTTGTAGTATCATAAATTTTTTTATTTGAACTTGCATTTTCCTTGTTTTTATATTGAAAAATATTCTAAAAAAAAGATGCATTTCTTGATTCAATTATTATTCCTTTATGTACATCTTAAATCTCAAATTTATGTATAATGAAACGATATGCACTATTATTATTAGAGTACCCAATAAATATGCAATCAATCGTCTTAGAACCGATTTTCACTTGTTTAGGTTTATGTATTTTAACTTTAACAAAATACCCCTACACTTTCAAGTATTAATAAGGAGGATGACATTTCCATAGTTCATATGAAATTTCTTCCATTTTCTTAAAGGGTATTTTGTTCAGAATGCTATTTTTCGATATAATAACTTCCTCCACAAGTTCTGAGGTAGACTTGAACTTATCAACATCGAGTTAATCATCTCTTTAAGATTTTAATTTTTACGTTCAACAACACCATTTGATTGTAGTGAGTAAGGTGTCGTTGTTTGATGAATGATTCTATACTCGAAACAATATTTTTCCCAAACTCATCATCTCTATCAATACGAATACTTTTTATTCGTTTACCAAATTTATTTTCAACTTCCGTCTTATAATGTTAAAGACATCTAAGGTTTCGTATTTATTTCGCAGTAGAAAGATATAACAATACTTTGTACAATTATCAATGAAAGTTATAAAGTATTTCTTACCACCTTTAGTTTGAACAAATTTCAAATCACATATATCGCTATATATTAACTCTAAATGTGTCGTATTCCTTTTAATTGAGTGAAATTGTGTGTTGAACAACTTTTTTTCAACACATACTTCACACTTATAATTAGGATCAATCTTAAGCGTCGAAATTAAATATTGATTTATAAATTTGCGCATAGTTTTATAATTGACGTGTCCTAATCGACTATGATATAAACAAGACAACTCAAGTATATAAGTAGAATTCAAAGTTTTATTCATAATGTTTTGTTTTGGTACAATTGCAAGAATAAAAAAATCCATCACATAAGTATCATTTACTAACATACATCTCATTTTTAGTAAGTACAAATTTATCGGATATGAATACAAGTTTAAATCCATTTTTTGTTAAGTAGAGACTTGGATACAAGATTCTTGCGAATGTCCGGTACATGTAGGACATTTTACAGATAAGTTCTTTACCGGATGTCATCTTCAAAGTAACTTTCCCTTATCCTTCAACTTTAGAAGTTGCAGATTTTTCCATAAAAGGTTGTTCTCCAATTAATTCTTTGTAGTTAGAGAATATAGTCTTGTCTGCACAAATGTGACGGATAGCACCAGTATCAACCCATCATTCTTTTGAATTTTAAACATTGTTACATTCAGAAACAACCGTCAAAAGATTCATCTCTTGTATCCCTTCAGAAAGGGTATCTTTTCAACCACATTTTGTTGTGCGTTCTTCTTAGACTTTCGACATTCATTAGAGCGATGTCTGATTTCTGGCATTCTTGAAGTTGTCTCTTTTTGGTACAACACCGAAGGTCTTACGTTTCTTGTTGACAACTTTCGAATCAGTTTTAACAAAATTTGCTCTAAGTTGAATAATAGATTTGCTTTCGGTGTTTCTATTGTCTTCCTCGATCTTCAAACAGACTATTAATTCATCTCTTTGTGTTTACGCTAGAGATAATTCTTGAAATCTATCCACATATGAGAAAGTTTTTTAGCATGTATGTTATGTAGTAGAACTTGAAGTTCTTGTACTCGATTTATCACGGCTTTGGAGTCTACCATTTTGTAGTCCAAAAACTTGCCAATAATAAACTTCTTTGTTCCGGCATCCTCGGTCTAGTACTTCTTTTTCAACGAATCTCATAGATCATTAGCCGAGTCCATTGAACTATACACTCCATAAAGTGTATTAGTGTATAGTTCAATCCATTTATAATGTAATTTTTGCAAAAGAAAATCTGAATACTTCCATGCATCCAATGCAATAATCGACTCACGATTATTTTCTCCTTGTACAGTAGAAACCCTTTCTTTTAGGAACTTTAGTGTATTGTTCAATCCATTTAGAATGTAATTTTTGCAAAAGAAAATCTGAATACTTCTATGCATCCAATGCACTAATCGACTCACGATTATTTTCTCCTTGTTCAGCAGAAACCCTTTCTTTTAGGAACTTTTTCAAATTTAAAGTAGTAAGATAAAACAATATCTTTTATTTCTATCTTTTAAAATCCAAACCTGCAAACTTTTTTGATTTTTCCCCATATGGGATGTGAGAGTTTGATATAGGTATGGCCAAAGGCGAAATCACATGGTTCGTACCATTTGTTGTTTGACTCAAAGCAATCTCAATAGGATTCATTTCTGTTATAAATAGAAGTTCAACGTAAAAAATAATGAAAGAAAGGAATATCATACAAAGGCTTATTCCAAAGATGTAGAAATGATGTAATAACCACAAACAAACGGATATTGTCTTAAGTTTGTTGGAGTGGTAGTATATATAAATGGTTGTTAAAGACAAGGAAATTAGTTAAATTTAATTCGCATGAGCGTAATTAAATTTTATAAATGGAAAAGAAGAAGAAAAGAAAGGAAAATAAGTGAGAAAAGAAATCCGAAACAAGTAAAAATACTTTCTCCTTAAGACAATATTGCCCCACAACGGTGCGACAGTATACGGCATTTGTCTCCCAAGACACAACAGATACAACTTGTGGTAGAAACACTTCAAACCACATGTAACAGCGAACGTAGAACGAAATTTTCTCTCTACACGAAAATAATTTTAGAATGACTTTTGGAGAGTATTTTGCAAGATTTTTTGATGTAATGTTTAATGCAAATGATATGAATGCGTGATAGACATCCAAAAGGTCCTATATATAGAAGAGGAAAGGTTGTGAATGAAGTGCCGCGTCCCAAACTCAGCAACATTTGCCAAATGTCGTAGCGTTTTGTTGTCGCTAACTTGTCACTGTCGCTCTTGCGACAATCTCATCGCTCGAGCTCTCTCAAGCTAGGCGAGTGATGAAGTTAATCATTTTTCAGCCCGTATATCATATTTTCTATCTAACTTTGAATCGCAATTTTTCATTCATCTGGAATTAGTTTTGAGATCTCAAATATACCACGATGATCTATTCGATGTTTGACTATCGGATCAAGTCCGAATACTTGGTCGAAATTGACACAAAAGTCACTTTTCATACTTAATTTTATTTTCATTCTCTAAACCAAATTCCAACAAAATATTCCCTTGTGTTCGAGGTATTTATGCACCCAATTCAACGAAATGTTTGCAAGCGCTTTTATACTATAATACTCCCCATGTGTTTGAGGTATTTATGCACCTGATTCAGCTAAATTTTTCCAAGCGTGAAGATGAAATTTTATGTTAAATGGAAGATATTAATATGGTTAAGATAAGAAAGATATTAATGATGTCTATGAATAGGAAAATTCATTTACATGTAATTAGATTGATTAGGAGAGAACTGGGTTTGCCTGAAGATATTAGGGAGTCCATTATTCGAAAATATGATAATGTTTTTAGATTGGTTGATAGGAATGAAAATAATGTGAGATCGAGTAATGTGGCACAAGTCGAGGTTGAGATAGGGAGGGAAAATGAGTATAGAGAGAAATGGTTGAGTGAATTCGAGATAAAATATGCATTTCCAATTAATTTCCCAACAGGGTTTATGATAGTTCCAGATTTAGGGAGAAATTAAGGAATTGGCTAAGGCTTACGTATATGAAGCCGTATGAAAGAATGGAAAACGTTAGCATTCGTTTTGTAATTGTAGTTGTGGAGGAGTTGAAAGGTACGAAAAGTGAGCACTGGATATTTCTTACAAGCTCTTGTGCTTGACGATTGAGAAAAAAGTGGAGGTTAATAAATCGTGTCCTTGTTGAGGCAGCCGACGATCAATGGTCAATGATCGTCCTACCTCACCAACATTCTTGAATTCGTCACTAACTAACCGTTCATTAGCCTCGAGACCAACGCTCGATCGATGGTGATATCTGGGTGATATCTTTTCGAAATTTTCAGTAGTTTTTAAAATTTCGTCAAACCTCAAATACTTCATACTATAAATACCCAAACATAATCCGTCCCAAAAGTGTGTTGAATATATATTTTGTCCGTCCTAAAATTGTGTTGAATCTATTTTCATTCAAGAGAACGTATTATTAAAGTTCAATAACACATTCCATAAGTCTCTTGATTCAACCCAAAGATCAAAATACAAAAGATCAAATACCAAAAATCATTACCTTCACATATAAGTCTTCAGGTTTCTGAAATTTGGAAGTTACAATTGTTCTAGAATGAATTCATTCTTGATGATCCATATGAAGTTCAGAGTTCTGGAAAGTGCATGTTGCATACTCGAAGAGTTTCTTTCGTGATTTACAGGCTGGGTGATCAGAGCTTACTAAGGTTTAGTTGTATCTGGATCAACTCTATATTATATTTTCTAGTGAATCAGTTTGGCAACATTTGATCGGAGGTTTTTGTTGCCTGTGAAGAACTCTTCAAGGGGAAAAAGGTTTTCCTTTGTTACCAAATTTGGTGTTACCTTTATTACTTTTGATGTATATTGCATGATTGACATATATGATTTAATTTGAAATTAAATTTAATCTAAAAAAATAAATAAGTGACTTGCTGTTTTTCATTGATTACTTAATTTCACATTATACAAACGTCATTCAAAATTATATTTTCAAATTGTTTATGGCATTCGATTGCCATTTTATCAAAAAACTACTCTAATCTCTCTCTGTCTCAATATTTGTGTATATAGTTCTCTCTATGTTGCACAATTTTAATAGTGCGAACTAAGTATTTTATATTCAATTGTAGTGAAAGGATTGGGTGATTCAAATCACAACAATTACTTCGGATTATGAAAAGCTTGTGCTGGTGTTTGACCGCAGATCGATTAGGATTGGTGGGGTGGGTAAACTTGATTGTAAATGATGAATTTTTCTTTAAAAAAAAAGTGATATATTAATATATTTAATTGTTTTAAGTCAAAATTTACGCATACTTTTTGAAAATGTACGGGACTGTATTTGCAATTTTTCCTTAATGGCCTAAATGGAGATGATACGAATTTCGCTACATAATTGAAAGGTTTGAGATGGATTATTATTTTAAAAAAGATTGAGGAGATTTATTTGTTAAATTTTGCAAAAGTTGAAGACAAAAAGTGCAGATTTCCTTTGTTTATTTGTTATTAACAATCAAATATTTATCTAAATTCAATATATTAGATATTAAAATAAATAATATTGAATAGAATCATGATCCTCGACCCGATTCACAAGATCCCTTCACAGATTGGCTCCTAAATTATGATCCAAACAACCCTGGTGGAGATCCTTTTGCACCATCGTCGTGTCTTTCTTGGGGTAGGGGCCTGGCTTAGTAGGGGCCAGGCTTAGACAAGTTCTATATAGTTTGGTGGGAAGATATATGGTTTTTATTTTTTAGTGGAAAGTTGGGTACAAGGGCACAACTGAGGGTAGTTCAATCCGCAACAAAGCCAATTTACATATGGAGTGTCCATTGCCACTGAAAGTTGCTTGTGCTTGATTAGCATTTGTTAGCTTATTTTACACTTGTTTGACCATCATTATTCGAGTAAAATAGAGCTTTGAATAATGATTTTTAAATAATATCTAATTAAATAGTAAGAATTTTTTTTTGTTTTACGTGCAAAATATTTTATTATGTGAATATGTGATTGGAAATGAGTGTGTAGAAAAAAAGAGTTTTGAAATAATGGTTGTCAAACATGGGCAAACTGGACTGGTCATTAATTCGACTATATTTAATCAAGTTTATTATGTTATTTAGTCTTTGTTTGGGAAATCTTTTTGGGAAATTAAAAGTTATTTTTATCATCTAATCAAGTCAAATTTTAATTTCAACTCCACGTTCAAAATTACTAACCGTTGTTATTCGCATATCTCGTTGTTTTCACCGGTATCCCTCCTAAAACTACTGGTTATATTTTCCGAACATATGTAATACTATGTGCTAAACATAATTTACAGTGTTTCACACTCTATGCGGTGTAGAAATCGTTAGTCCAAAAACAAAATTACAAAAATTCGAGGAAAAACTTATCTAAAGCATCAAGTGCAATGTATGTGAAAGCTACTCAAGAATATTGTAATGACAAGATAAAGTGGCATATGATACAATAATCAGATATAAGCACAAAGACAAAACGGACCAAAAGGGATCTCAATAAATATCACTGTCATGCCAAACATTAATATTCTCATAGATTAATGTTGATTGGATTATTCACACGACAAGATTTTCCTACCAAAATTAATTCTTTAAGTTGAAGAAATCTGCTACAGTTTAATGGACAATTAATATTAAACCTCTGATAGATTAAGATTATTCTAGTGGACCAAAAGAGAGTCAACGTTATCGACTATTCGACAGGATTTAGATGCCTTTGCTTGATTCTAGGTTAAAAAACCAAATCCAGACAAGGATATAAGCTAAGGGGGCTCAGTGGTCCCAAGCCCGCAATTATCTCTCTCATAGCGTGTTTATGTTTTGAAAACTTACTTCTTTTTTTTCCTTCTTTTAAAATTAAAAAGTTGCCTTATCTAAAGAAATTAGCATATTTATTAGACTATTGCCTTTTTATAATCTCTAGTACTAAACAGCAATTTAGGTGGCATGTAAATGTCGTAAACTTAGGATGTGTTTGATTGTAAGTATGAAATTTACATGGAAGTGAAATAAATTATAGTCAATTGAATTGCGAAAAACTTATTTGCATGTAAATTATTAATTAAATATATTTGATTGGTTTCATCTTGAAAATTTTATACTCTTCCATCTTTTATTGATGGGTAGATGAGAGAAAGAGAGATTGAATTACCCGAAAAATAAAATAGATCCCTCTATAAAGAAAGTTTTTTTTTTTTTCCTTATTTTTTGAAAAAAAAAATATGATCACGTGACTAACTGTTGAAAATATTTTTCCTGAAAAAAATGTCAATCAAGTATTTCAAAAATTGGAACTTGAATGAAAAAAATGACATTTTTCATTAAAAAAAATAAAGTTAATCAAATACACCCTTATAATCTTTTAAACGTAGGGACACGAGTTTCATCAACTTCCAACAAAATGAATTGTATCCGAATGAGCAAATTGTTAGTTGTTACTATCCAAAACAAAAGAGAAGATTCTAAGTTTACATCCTCCTCATGTTGAAGAGTCAGATCGAGGGTCTGCAATTGTGATGGGAGAGATTAGTAATATCAAACTGATTAGACAGGTTGAGGAGCATGTCAAAAACATTAATTCTGTGGCTTTTGTTGTGTCATTAGATTATCATGAGACTACGAAGGTACAATCCATGGAGCAACAACAAAACTCAACTTGGAACAAAACCCTACTAGACCCATTAGTGTCATGTTGGGTGATTTGTGCAAGATTGAATTGAAAAATAAGCTGATTGATCATTTTTGGAACTGTAATTTTGGAGGAAGAGTTAGTTGATGAATTAATTTCTGCATCTGCAAGTCAGCATTTTCAGTGTAAAGATCAGCGCGAGCTAACCAGCCCGTTTTAGACGGTGGCTAGTAATCCAGTGATAGACCGAATTCATAAAGATATGAGCTACATAGGGATAGAAAATCGCACAGTAATAACTGCTCCCCCACCTTTTTACACTGGTCCGGGTCTGCACTTAGGGTAGGAGCATATAGCTTTGCTACTACATCTCGAGACCTTCGGTTAGGCATGTGATACTTTTGGACATACATGGCGATATTGACGAGGGATTAGATTTACCAGAGTTGGGTTATGGACAAACTTCGATGAACTCAGACAAGGATAGTGATTAAGAGAGCGGTCCAGAGCCAAAAAAAAAAAAAAATATTACAAACATTGCATGAGGACGAAAAATATGAGAACGGAACATTTGGTATATATCTTGTACTTTTATTCTTTGACCCTCAATTTGCTTAAACTTTTTTTGATATTTGAACATCATGAGCAGATTTTCTCAAGCATTCGTATCAGATGTGACTGATTTTAAGTCTAAAACACCATTCAAACCCTCCATTTTGATTGAATTAATAATTTTGAAATCATAGTATAATATATGCAGATGTCACATTCATGTAAACGCTGTCAATAACTAAAATATTAAGATTCGTGGGGGTGGAGGAACCCACCATTTTCATATCATAATCATTCAACAAGGACATAGCCCAACAGCCCTTATTAAAAATACTTTAAGAACTCCTTCATATTCCAACTCTCAAGAATTTAGACTTGTTCTTCTCTTACTCTCAACAATGGAGTTTTTAGCAGCAAATTTTCAGCAGTATGCAGAGATATTACTGCCCTTAATAAGGCCACCTATGGTATCAGTAATATGCACTGCACTGGCCTTATTGGCTGGAGTTTTGGGATACTTATATGAACCTTATTGGGGTGTAAGAAAAGTGCCCGGTCCTCCAGCAATTCCTTTCTTAGGTCACTTGCCCTTGCTTGCAAAATATGGCCCTGATGTATTCTCCATTCTTGCTAAGAGATATGGTCCTATTTTCAGGTTTGTTCTTGGCAAAACATGTTTGTAGCTTTAAAAGTTAACTTTTTCTTCCCAAACACGTTTGCCTTCTCTTTGGAAGTTGTTTCATTTTTGATCTTTGATACAAAAATGGAAGTTGGCTTCTTTTTCAGTTGGACAAACATGCACAAAAAAATTCTTTTGGGTGGAGTGGTTTTGGGGGATCGGGGTTACAAATATATTTTTGAGACTAGCATTGAATTATCATGTGTTTGGTCATCTATAAGGATCAAGAATGTTGGTGAATGAAACAAAAGTTGCAGAGATTATTGGTGGAGAGATCGAATTCGCTTTTGGTCCTCATTTTCTTAAATTTATTTTTTCTAAAATTCATTTTCAACTGCACATTTCATGAGGTCCACAGCTTTTAAGAATTTATCAGCAATATATCTCCTTAATTTTTATTAAGATCTACTAAAAATTTAATTTTTCACATTCAAATAGGGGTGAAATAAAACAAATACTCGAAATCGCTAGGAGATCTTGAGTATGAAGGATACAGGGTACGAGGGTCTTTTTTAATAAGTTAATAATTTACTTTTTCGGTACGAAATAAAGTCCTTTACAAGAAAGTCAAGAGCTATTTAAAAAGGTAAACCCATAAAATTAACTGGTTCAAATTGAGGAACAACGGGCATAAAAGTTGTTTGCTTTCTGGCTAAGGTTGAGTGGTGCGGACTTCTGTTAATCCAATCCATTAGATGATATATATTTCACGTGACATATTTCCAACTATTTCCCTTTTTTTCTGAAAAGACAATAAAAAGGGAGATTATACTTTCAAGAAACAAATTTTGACCAATCTTCAACTGATGCATTAACATGCCTTTGTCCCATTAGACGAAATTCCTTGTCGGGACTTGGGACCTGCGGGGAGATCCCAACCGTCCGTTATTGAAGAATCAGTTGATGAGTCGTGGTTAGGGGGGTTCAATTTCAAAATTTATGTTTTAACGACATAACATACAAAATCAGTTGGCTATGTAACTACTAAATTCTTCTCATCAGTTCGGAAGAAAGAACTGGAAATAGAGGTGACAAGATAATTGATCTTTAATTTTGCATGTGACATCAATTAGGCTGCCAATTTAATGAAATTTGACTGATAATAGATTTCACATGGGAAGACAACCACTAGTGATTATAGCAGATCCAGAGCTATGCAGAGAAGTTGGTATCAAAAAATTCAAAGACATTACCAATAGAAGCATTCCGTCTCCCATCGCTGCGTCCCCTCTTCATCAAAAGGGCCTATTCTTCACGAGGTATTATCAAGCGAAACTGTCTTGTCTGATTTCTGTATCCGATTTGTCAATCATGTCACAGTGAGTTCCAAAACCGAGCCCTGTACAAATTTGAAGCATAAGCATGAAAAAAGATAATATGTCAACCTTTTGGGTGGAACTGTGGATAAGGCAGAAATGTTTGTATGAAGATCCTCTAATATTATATTCCTTACAAAGTAAGAATCTACGGCTGCAAATGGATGTAGCTCTCACATTGAGGGTGAACTACTTTTTTACGCGTTTCTGATTTTGCTTTGTTTTTTATTGCTCTCGAAGCTAGAGAATTAGATTTAATCCGTAACATATTGCAGGGATTCAAGATGGTCAACCATGAGAAACACCATTTTGTCCGTCTACCAGCCATCTCACCTTGCCAAGTTGGTGCCGACAATGCAAGATTTCATCGAGTCTGCAACCAACAATTTAGACAGTAAACAAGATTTCATCTTTTCCGAACTCTCCCTCAAATTAGCCACAGACGTAATCGGACAAGCAGCTTTTGGAGTGGATTTCAGGCTGTCAAAGCCGAAATCTGGTCTTGATTCTGTCAACAAAACGAACAATCAACACGATGATAATGAAGTCCAACAGTTCATCAATCAACACATTTACTCCACAACTCAGCTCAAAATGGACTTATCAGGCTCCTTTTCAATCGTATTAGGCCTGCTTGTCCCTATTCTTCAAGAGCCATTTCGCCAGATTCTTAAGAGAATACCGGGCACTATGGACTGGAAAGTAGATAGAACAAACAAAAACTTGGGTAGCCGGCTTGATGGGATAGTGGAGAAGAGAATGAAAGAAAAGGATCGTGGCTCAAAGGATTTTTTGTCACTTATACTAAGTGCAAGAGAGTCGCAGACAGCTGCCAAGAATGTCTTCACCTCCGATTATGTTAGTGCAGTAACATACGAGCACTTGTTAGCTGGGTCAGCAACAACTTCATTTACAACGTCTACTATAATTTATCTGGTTGCGGAGCATCCAGAAGTTGAGAAGAAGTTGCTCGAAGAGATTGATGCTTTCGGTCCCCATGATCAAATGCCTACGGCCTCTGATCTTCAATCCAAGTTTCCATATCTTGATCAGGTAGGTCTCAATTCAAAACAATTTGTTACTTGCTGCATCGACTTAGTTAAAATGAGAGAATATAAAAGTTCTGATTGAATGGTGAATTTTGTGATCGTTTACCCTGTTCCACCTATTCATCTTTAGAATAGGAATATCTTTATCTTCTGCAGTCTTCTTGAAAAATGACGAATTCCCATAGCATTCATAATATTTGAGTGCAGGTGATTAAAGAAGCAATGAGAGTCTTCACAGTTTCTCCATTAGTTGCGAGGGAAACATCGGCTCCAGTAAATATTGGAGGTTACAACCTCCCAAAGGTACATAACTACATATTATGTTATTCTGTATAAATTTTCTTCTTTATTTTTGACATAAGGAATTTCATAAAAGTATTTGTATTTGAATGAGCAGGGCACCTGGGTGTGGTTAGCCCTTGGAGTCCTAGCTAAAGATCCTAAGAACTTCCCAGAACCAGAGAAGTTCAAACCAGAGAGGTTCGATCCAAATTGTGAAGAGGAAAAACGAAGACATCCTTACGCTAATATTCCATTTGGAATAGGGCCTCGTGCATGCATTGGACAGAAATTCTCCTTACAAGAAATTAAACTTTCACTGATTCATCTATACAGAAAGTATGTATTCCGACATTCTCTGCAGATGGAAACTCCTTTGGGACTTGAGTATGGCATAGTTCTTAACTTCAAACATGGAGTAAAGGTTCGAGCCATCAAACGCACATGAAAGTCATGAAAGATAAATATTTCAGTATGAATTCACGTTCTCATGTGAATTACAAAAGATGGTGAAATTTTGTAATTGAATTGATAATCAATACTTCGAAAACATTGTGAGCTGACAGACTTTTGGCTAAGCTTTAATTTACTTGAAAGTAACTTTATTGATAACTATGTCTCTGCATACTTCTCAAAATTGTTCAGAAATATATTGTTACAGTTTTTCACATGATAGCAGTCTGTTCTCTGTTGTATATCTGCAAAAAATATTTCACCATCTCACATGGATAAATAGAAGCTCAAAAGCCTTTAATTGGTTCCAAAATCACGACTTACAGTTTTTACATAATGCAGAATTCAAATCAAATCTCAAGAACCTCAATAAAACTATTTGGCTAAATTCTTCACATGAAAAACAACGAGTTGTTGAAGACTTGCAATAAATATTAAACATTACGTTCCCGACTTACTGAAATGAGCAATTCTCTCTGTCCCTCAACTTCCTTGAGAACTTATCAGAACCAGCATTGCTTTTTGAATCCCCATTTGTAACAACTGCCAAATGCTTAAGAAACTGAAACTCGTCCATGGACTGTCTTTGAATTCTATGATTTCTCTGCTTGGCCTTGGTAGCTTCTGTCATGCTCATATAACTTGGCCTAATATTATTGATCTCTTCTGCTCTATCTGATGCAAACATGTTGTTTCCAGAAACTGGAGTTGTAGATGTGAAAATTGATGAAGCCGAGCTTTCTTCATATCTGAAATCAGAACTCGGACTTGAAGATGAGTGAGTAGTTTGCGCAACTCGGGGAGGCTTCGCTGATATTCGCGTTGTGACATTGTTCTTTCTGACTTTCACCGAACTAGGTTCAGTCAACCTCAAGAGATTAGACTTGGTGGAATCTGTGCAGGTCTTAGATAGAGGAGTTGTTTCCAAAGGGTCAGTCTGAGATTGCTCCATCAATCTGTTTTCCCAAGGCTTTGCAGCCATCCAACGTTCTAGCCAACTCCATCCCCAGCTGGTCTTGTTAAACTCATAACTTTTAAGAGAGGGATTAGAAGCATTTGTGTGGGAATGAATAGTTTGACTCAACTTCCACTGCAATAAATGTGAAGAGAGAATCATAATTGTTGAAAGTGAGAGGTAGTACAATAGATAGAAAACAAAATTTTGACATAGTTTTCATTTTTAATACTATAACTTTGCCTTCTTAAAACCTTACCTTTTGAGCAAGAGAATAAGCAAATGCTCTTTCTCTCTTAGCAGCTCCTGCTTGCCGCATCTGTATCTTTGTCTTAACCTCTTCCAATGTTCCTCTACTGTCACACCACCCTTCCTGAAAAATCCGACGATAATGAAATGTGTCCTTAGTTAAGTGAAAACTGAAAAACTTACTGATAGAAAATTTCAATCGATAATAGTCTATGAGAAGCAGGGACATGGACATACTAGTACAAGATTTATCAAAACAGTAGGATACGTTAATTTAAGTTCCTTAAAGTTATACATTTATATGTTGCATCTTTATTGTTATAAAAGTTGAACACACTGTGTGGCGTGTTGGCCATGTGTCCTGGAGTGTTAGAAGAGTGCCCATATCTGATAAGTATCGAACACAGAAATGACACCTCAGTAGGAGTATTTATGCATCATAGACAATTATCTATTAGAGCCAAGACTGATACTACCTCAGCTTGTTTCAAGCGATCAGCCTTGCTGTGGCGTTCATCGAGCATCTGTTGCACAGCCTGTCCCTCTATGGACATACGTACACGACGAGCTCTCACCCGAGCCTGTACCCGAACCAAGGCTTGCATGCACCTAAGAGTAACGGCAGCCTGCTTCCGGACCTGCCTGCCGCGAACTATAGCTTGAAGTCTCACCAATCCTTTCAAAGCCCTTAAAGCTCTTCTTGCCTATTATCATTGTCCAGCAATAAGTGAGGAACTAAATATTCAGATCAAGAGGATGACCTTAATCACGAAACAAATACATCCATATGAAACACAATTACTAAGCAAGTGAAATTAAATAGTCAAGACCTAAGTTTTCTAGATTGTCATAACATGTTACCGTCATTTGAATACCACGTCTTGTGAAATATGTGGGCTACAAAGGCCAAGTTGTCCAGGAAATTGTCTAAGGACGACCAAGTTGTAGAGAGAATACAATAAAAGACCTTTTATAAGATTTTCAATAGCCTCTCCTAGTTCTTTTTGTTAATTGGTTAGTATAAATTTATATATTTTCTAATTAGACTAACTATAAAACATTAGCCTTTTTAAGTCATTCTTTTCCTTTTGTATTGTTAACATGGGAAATCAAGCAAACAAAGTCACACACGAAAACACAAACATTAATTGCATGTTCAATATTAATGAAGAGAAACAAGTCAAAATCTTGTTTATTCAAATAACAGACCGAAACAGAGAAATGGAAAATCCCTAAACAGACTTACCAAGAATCCACGAAATGCAGTTTGGATCCTAATGGCAGCCCATTCTTGCCTCACAATCCTGAAATCTTTGGGTGGAGCCCTTACAACTGTCGCCACAGCAGCATTGAAGGCATCATTGTTCACTGATGAAGAATCAGAAGAGCCGTCTGATCCACCATGTCTTCCGAATCCTTTCCACGAGGACACACCATTATCACCTGATGAACTCCTCCATAGCCTCCATTTCTTGTTCTTCCCTCCCACTTTCTCCTTTAAAAGAAAAGCTTCTATCTTTAGCTGATTTATATAATAAATATCTTAAAGTTCACCATTAATGTGCAATAAACATGAAATCTAGAACAAAAAGTTAAGATTCCAGGGAAACATTGTAACAGAAAACAGCAAATGCTACAGTTTTTGACCCTTACATGATCGTCTTTATCAGGTTTTTTGAGTCCTATCAAAGCTTTAACCCATTTTCCTGAGGCGCCCATTTGAGATAAGCTCTTGATTTACAAAACCCAATTCTTAATTTTCAAGAATAAAAGATAGATAGAGAGGTAAAAACAAGAACTTGACTGCCACAAAATTAGAAAATGACTTGAAAGGGAAAAAAAGGTATATTAATGAAACTGAGAAGTACAGAGAGAGGACCAGTGCCTTTTAAGAGGTGAAAAACAATTGTTTCTGCTTAAAAAGAGGAAAAAAAAAACCATTAATGAACGAAACAAAGGGGAAAATTATTGAATGAAATCTTGAAATGACTTTACCAAACAATCTTTTCTTGCCCCATTTAAAAGTATACTTTGTTCGACGAGCTCTAAACCAGACAAAAAAATATATATATTTCAAATTAAACAGCTACCATTAGAAGAGTGGGGGGTGGGTGTGGAGGTGGGTTTGTGGGTTTAGGAAATCGTGGTGAGTGGTAGAGTGTGCAGTGTGTGTAGTACGTGTTTTTTTTTTTTTGTTGTTTTCTCCAGTCTCTGTTGGGTTTTGATATTTGAAATTCGAAATTTAACGGACACGATGCCTTTATTCCCGCTCGAATAGCGTGCGTCATTGCCCACGGTTTTTTGTTAAATTACGAGAATGCACCCGGGTCCGTTCTGATTGGATCCTAAAAAGGCACGACCCGTTTATGAAAAGGCGCATAATAAACCCAAATATATGCAGACACAAAATCTAAAAAGTCAGTGCAGTAAGAATCCATGCTTTTTCCTACATTGGATCCCATGTGGGGACACCCTACTGCATGGATTCAAATTTTACAAGGCCGTTTTCATATCTAGGCAGAAATCTTGCATTTTATTAATCTATTCATATATGATATATTTAATGCTCACCTTACATGAAATAAATATAGATATTCTTTGCATCACATTTTAATTGCACTTAAAATTTTTAATATTTACTCATTATAGTACTTATGTTATGTCCTTAATAACTTTTTATATCATCATTACTCTCAAACTTTTCATTAGTTAATGTATTTTATATTTGATAACAATTTTATATCTGAAAATTCGTTGAAATGACGTAAAATAACTTATTCCTCATTATAATTTTAATAAATAAATAAATATAATGTGCAAAAAAAAAATTTCATCGTTTCAAAGAACGAAAACAGATAAGAATTCAACGAAAAAAAGTT
>CAIGRB010094114.1:23730-38300 GCA_903798255.1 Fraxinus quadrangulata | reverse complement strand
TACTAGAGAAATCTGAAATTTCTAGACATGATCCTATTAAAATTGAACTTACTAGAGAAACATGAAATTTCTGGATCTACAGTCTGAAAACATAAATACATATATTTATGCGAAATGAAAATAGAAAACGTAAAGTCCTAATATGAAATGTACGACTCTTTATATAATGAATTTTGCAAAGACTTGTATAAATAGATAAATTATCATGTGATTGATGTAATCACAAGTCTCTATTTTATTAGCGTGACAATGCATATAACAAATTTGATTATAGCCAATTTATGTGGCATGTCTATTTATGTAATGTTGAAAGATTTAATGTGTTTGAAGCATAATTCAAGCGATATTATCATGAGGGGAGTAAATACGTGTTGTACTCTTTTTTCTTTGATCGAGATTTTGTCCAATTGTATTTTCCTAGCAAAGTTTTTAATGAGACTATTGTAGCGTATTTAAAAGAATGATGTACTCTTTTTTTCTTCATTAAGATTTTTCTCACAGTGTTTTCCTAATAAGGTTTTAATGAGGCACATTTTTTGTGTGATTAATGTCCATAACCTAAAAGACATTTACCCTGAAAATAATATTATAATATATATGAGACTCCTGAAGAGTTAAAAAAAACTGTAGAATATGTGAAAAATGAATTTAAGATGAAAGATTTGGGAACAATTAAATTCTATCTCGAATCGCAGATTGAACATTTTCTAGCAGAATTATTTGTTCATCAATCTATATATACAGAAAAGTGTTAAAACGATTGGATAATGCACATCCGTTGGCATCACATATGTTTGTTAGATCATTTGATGTGAAAAAGGATCCATTTCGTTCACTCGAAAATGGAGAAAATGTTCTTGGTCCTAAAGTACAATATCTTAGTGGAATTGGAGCGTTAACCTATTTTGTAAATTGCACTCGACCGACATAGCTTTTTTTGTAAATTTTCTTACAAGATATAGCTCAATGTCAATACAAAGACATTTGAATGATGTTAAATATATTTTTTGTCACCTAAAGGATACTATTGACTTGAGATTATTTTATTCTCAAAAGTCGGGATCTGCTTTAGTGGGATATGCAAATGCAAGTTATCTCTCTAACCCACATAAAGCTAAATCACTAATATGATATATGTTTACACGTGGAGGAATGACTATATCATGGAGATCTGTGAAACAATCCTTGACAGCAACATCCTCAAATCATTCTGAAATTATTACAATCCATGAAAAAGGTCGATAATGTGTTTGAAGAACATGACCCATCATATCCAAATATCATGCAGATTATTTCAACGAAAGATAGTCCAACAATTTTGTATGAAGATAATGCTGCTTGTATTGCACAACTCAAAGAAAGTTATATAAAAGGTGACAGGACGAAATATATTTCCCAACATTCTTTTATACACACAAGTTTCAGAAGAACGGCGACATCAATGTTCAATAAATTCGTTCAAGTGATAATGTGACTGATTTATTTACAAAAGCGCTACCAACATCTACATTTAAGAAATTGGTTCACAAGATTGTGATGCGTCGATTGAAAGATTTTCAGTGATCAACATCAGGGGAGTTGCTGTACTCTTTTTCCTTCGCTTAGGTTTTATCCTACTGGATTTTCCTATCTAGTTTTAATGAGGTAGTATTTATTTTTAATACTCCAAAATAACTGTACTCTTTTTCTTTCGTTTGATTTTTTTTTATCCCATTGAGTTTTTATCAAATAAAGTTTTAACGAGACATATATTTTGTAATGTGTCATTCAAGGGGAGTGTTGTAAAATGAAAGTAAATTAGAGTTTATTGTGAATGACACTTGTACCCCTGCAACCCTATAAATTATCATTGTATCCCCAATTCTTACCCATAAATATAAGGATTTGATTCTTAATAAAATACACACAAGTCTATTAACTTCTTTTATTCTTTTCTCTCATTCTCTTTTATTTTCTCTTTTTTATAACAAAGTTCATATTCTCTTATCATCTCTTCAATATCTATAAAAGTTTGNTATCATCATTTAATTGTATAGGTGTCTTATTATTTATTATCATTTTTATTTTCCTTTTTTGTATTTTATCTACAATATCTTGAATATCTTCTATTATCAAAGTTATAACTGGACATTTTATAAAAATTTTAGATATATTATTCTTAAAATATTTTAATGCTTCCTGAGATGCATATAATTGATTTGTATATTCTCTTTTATTTATATTTTCATAAAATTATTTTTCTATTTTGTCTCTTAATTTTTTCTTTATAAATTTTTTAGTTTTATATGGACCTCTAAGTGTATTCATAAGTAGACAAAATATTTTGAGGGCTTGATTGAAATCTTATAATATTAAGATGATATGATTGTAATTTTTGTGTTAAGGATATTTTAGGTAATTTCTAAAATTTAAAATAGTTAAAAGCCATTTTGGAAAAAATGGCCTTTCCATTAAAGCTATTCTCACGTATTTCCAGAAGATCTTCTACCTTTTGAAGTTTGAACTACGAACCTCACAACCTTGGCATAAGTACAATCAAAACAATAGGCTAAAGATCCACATACTAACCCTAACTGGGCATGGACCAACTAGGGAATTTTCCTTTTAAAAACTAAGTCTCTATTTGGTACCAATTAAAATATGAATTTTAATTTAAATTAAAATTAACGATTAATTTTAACCACATATTTTATATGTATCGTAATTTTTCAATTATACATTTTATTAATTTCTATCAAAATTAATAAAAAAATTCGATATTAATCCTCGTCAAACAAGAGCTATTATTATAAAGAAAATAATACAAATTCAAAAAAATCTATATCTATACTCAATAAATATCTATTGTTTTATATCTATCTGCCAACGGTTGAAAGTGGGCCCACATAAAAATCTTCTTAACCAGAGTTAGGGCAATTGTTTATTGATGTACGTATCTTCCAATAATATTCCTCCACTCTCATCCAATTATAGGTCTTTATCTTTTTCCAAAATTATGAGATTATGACCCTTTTTTTTCCCCTTATTAAAAAATGAAAAAGATACGGTTTTCTCTTCCCAAAACAAATAAAAGGTTGAGTTATGTTTGGTAAGACGGATTTTGTATTGTTTAATTCAATCTAATTATGCTAATATATATTAAAAATTCTTTCAGTGGAATGAAGCACAAAGAAAATATTTTGTAAGAATTATTTCACGATTTATACTGTGTTCTACGATGTTACATGCAAGCGATTGAGTGAAATTACTCGTTACAAAAAGATGAAATTAAATGAAAATATATGTACGAAACTCGTATATTATTTTCTTTTCATTTATTCAGTGTTTTAAAATATTGGGCATAATCATATTTAGGCTCGAGACCTAAAGAAAATCGAACGCATTTCATCATCATGAAAAAGACTGTCCATCATAATACGGTCTAGACGGTAAAAGGCGCATCTATAAATTATATTTATAAATCATATTCTACAATTTAGAGAGTATTTATAAATTTGAAAAATAAAAATTTTGAATTACTCCAACAAACCTTATATCTAGGATTTAACTTTATTATTCCAAAAAAATATTTATTATTTTTTCTTAATCTTTTATTTCACTAATTTTCTTCCAAATTATTATATTATTATTTTCCATTAAAAATTGAAACACTTTTAATGCGTTAATTATATATAATATGTTTGGCTCTTTAAATTTGGAGAAACAAACTTACTATCTGAATTAAAATGTTGATTTAAAGAATATCTTGGAATATGATTTTAAAAATTGACTATTTAAAATAGAGAACATTTTATTTTTAAAGAGTTTTTTGTAGATGCTCTTAGACATTAAAAAAAGTTCATAAAAAAGTGAAATTGTGCAGCCAAACACGGCCGACGTAAATTACTCGCCCTTAACCATGGTATAATGGAAAAAGCTAAAAAGCGCAATGCGCACACGGTTTATCATAAGCAAACCTAGTTCTAGACCTAGCCTTTTCCGCCTATATAAACACTGTATTTTCCCAATTCCGTTCTCATCCCTTCTATTGAAACCCTTCTCCTTCTTCGCGATTCCGTTTCAATATCTGAATTTAATGGCGTCTGCAGATATCGAGTACAGATGCTTTGTTGGTGGTCTAGCCTGGGCCACCACAGACCAATCCCTCGAGCAAGCCTTTTCTCAGTTTGGCGAAGTCATCGAATCGAAGGTCCGTTAGTCGCAGAGATCGGATCCGTCTCGATTCGGCTTTGTTGACTGCTGTTACTATGTTACTGTGTTACTGTTACTGAGTTACTGTTACTGTTACTGAGTTACTATTTGTGTTACTGTTATTTTCCCCTGAAATGGTACGTTCCATCTACCTTTTTTTACCAGGAGATGAGGATCGAATCGCCTTTCAGATTTTGTTATTGTATATTTATAGATCTGTTTAGATCTGATCGTTTTTTTGAATTTTTGATTTAGATCATTAATGACCGCGAGACTGGAAGATCGAGGGGGTTCGGATTCGTGACCTTCAAGGACGAGCAATCGATGAGGGACGCAATTGAAGGAATGAATGGTCAGGATCTTGATGGAAGGAGTATTACTGTCAACGAGGCTCAATCTCGTGGAAGTGGCGGAGGCGGAGGCGGTGGTGGAGGATTCCGTGGGGGTCGTCGTGAGGGTGGTGGCGGTGGATACGGTGGTGGACGTCGCGATGGAGGATACGGAGGAGGCAACGGTGGTGGATACGGAGGAGGCAACGGTGGTGGATATGGTGGTGGATACGGTGGAGGCCGTGACCGTGGATACAGCGGCGGCGGTGGCGGCCGTGGATACGGTGGTGACCGTGGTTACAACAGAGGTGGTGATTCCGATGGAAGCTGGAGGAATTAGATTTAGGGTTTCGTGATGGTTTAGTCATTATTTAAATGTTCTGTTCGTGATTTTGATCGTATGTTGGGTTCTTTTGTTGTTGCTATCGTTTTTGACCGCTGGTTCTCGTTTGTTACTTTCGCGCTGTGTGATTCTGTATTTACGGATTCCTATGAGTGAAGTAAATTGTCAGTTTTACAAAATTAATTTTGATCTCCGTTTGTGAATTACTTTTTTCCTACGTTTCAAATCAAAACAATTATTTTCGATTAGTTTGATTTATAATCCATGTTTAAGCAAAATGTAAACAAATAACATATTATCAAATATTAGCCCCAATTTGTTTCACAACATTTTAAAATCAAAATGAATTTTTGAATTTTTTTTCTAAATAATGGGGGTCTCAACTCGAGACAAAGTGGTCAAAAATTGCGACGGATTGAATTTCAGCTGTAATTTTTGACTATTTTGTCTTATGGTAGTACCCAATGTTTTGAAAAGGAGGTTCAAAATTTTATTTTGTTAAAAATAATATAAAACAAACCAGGGCTGAAATATAAAATAGTAGGCCTCATAACTGTTTGCTCAATCAATGATGAACATTTAGATCGGGGTTGCAACTAAATAGCATTGTTCTTTTGCAATTGTGATGATTGATGAGTATTTTATGTATGATGATTATAAATTACTTGAGAAGGTAATTTGCTTGCCTAATTTGGGTGGTATATTGGATTTGATTGGATTGCGTCTAATACAAATGTGCCTTTTAATTGGGATGGGTTTAGTTTTAAGCAAGTTGGATAAAATTTATTTTTTTGTAATTGATTTGGCAGTGTGCGCTAAAAATTGAAATTTAAATCAAACTACTTCGAAGCAATTCAATTTGTCCAAAGTCAAAATGTTGATGGATTCATGTGGACTGAAAATAATGGTTTCAATTCGATTTTGTGATTTGATAATTTTGTTGTTCAACCCTACTTGTTACTCATTTATTCAAATCGCTGTAGAGTAAAAGTGTCATTTTGTTTATTTGTCCTAGTCACAAAAGAACTTGTTTAAGAACGTGGTTCTTACGTAGTTTGTAGGAAACAATTCTTTATGTTTGTTTCAATTGCTATTTCTTGTTTCTAGACGTTGAATGTAAGCCTATTCAAAGGTCTCCAATCATTGAATAAGAGACGTTTAGAGTTCATCATTTTCTTTATTACAATACAATATATATCTACATTTCTTAAATAAATTAAAGAGTTTCTGCTTGGTTAAATGCAGTAGCTCTCTCTAAAGTAGCAACAATCATCAATGGTCGCCTTCCGGGGCACAGCTCAACTGACGGAACAATCAACATATAATTCGCTTTTAGCGACAAGGTGGGGGTTCGAATCCTGGTGGGAACCTGCGACCAAATTTATTTGGTATGAAGTAATTACTTGCGTGCAGAAGTGTACAGTTGATAAGAAAAATCTAAAAATCAGTTGAAATATATTCCGCGATTTACTTCCTCCAAAATTTTAGAGGCAGGGATGTTGGAAATACATAATTTAGTTTGATAAAATTGAGACACGTGAGTATTAAAAAAAAAAAAAATCATCAACGGTCCGCGATTTACTTCCTCCAAAATTTTAGAGGCAGGGATGTTGGAAATACATAATTTAGTTTGATAAAATTGAGACACGTGAGTATTAAAAAAAAAAAAAAATCATCAACGGTCACTGACAAATTCTGTGCAGCCCACAATTTGCCTTTTTGATGGTCAATATGATTACTGGAGTATGTCAGAATGGAAAACTTCTTGAAATCAATGATTACTGGCAAGTTGTTTATGAAGGAATACCAGAGCATGCACTTGACACAGCAGTTTACAGATGCACAAAATGCCAAAAATGAAGGCCAACAATTGAAAGATCTTAAGGTTAAGAACTATTAATTCCAAGCCATTGAGCGATCAATCCTTGAAGTATCCTCTATAAAGAAACTTCAAAGAAGATTTGGGACCCGATGAAAAAGAAGTATTAATGGTCACCCATTCATAAATGGAGTGAAATTCGTTAGTTCCACTTGACGAAAATTGCTACACATCTTATGAAAATCGGACCACGATTTTAAATTATCAACTTAATTAATTGAATGTTCATTAAACTTATCCTTTAATTACACATAGCTTACTGAACAAAAAAGGTTTTACATTGCTTATTAATCTACTCCATCTATCACTAAGATTAATGTAGTTAAAAATTAGATTTCTATTAAAAATTAGATTTCTATTGTTTAAGTTGCAAAAATATAGATTCCCAAAGATTCCTATAGACGAAGTCAAACAGTCCAAAATAATTTATGCAACATATGTAGACTCGCTTTTTCTTTTTCTTTTTTTGTATAGATATATATACACACTTCTTAGGATATTTATACTTATGGCGCAAAACATTTATTTTCGTTGTTTCATTTATATTTTCATGACTAGATTTATTTAAATATAAATGGTAGTCAAGTAGAAAAGACAAAAAATGATAACGTAGATAAAAATCATGTTTTCTTTTCCAACTAACATCACGACAGTCATTACAGCGGAAGTATTGTAATGTGGCCCTAAGCCGTTAGGGTATGGGTATTTATATCCATAATGTTAGATATGGATACCTATTTTCTTGTTTCTAGACGTCGAACGTAAGCCTATTTAAATGTCTCTAATCATTGAATAAGAGATGTCAAGAATTCAGCCTCTTTTATATTCCAATATATATATTTTTGTTTCTTAAGTAAATAGTAGAGTTTCTATTAATGGTATTAGAGCTTGTTTAAAAACTGTAGCTTTCTCTAGACAAAAACATCGATCATCCATGGCTGGTGACAACTTTGTGCAGTTTGCAATTCCCCGTTTTGATGGTCACTATGAATATTGGAGTAAGTTGATGGAGAATTTTTTGAGATCAAAGGATTACTAGCAAGTTGATTATGAAGGAATACCATAGAATGCACCTGGCACGACAGTGACAGATGCACAAAATAAAGGCCAACATTTAAAAGTCTCAAGGATAAGAATGAACTGTTCCAAGCCATTGAGCGATCAATCCTCGAGACTATCCTCTACAAAGAAACGTCAAAGTAGATTTCGGACTCTATGAGCATTAATTTAATTAAGTTTATTGAGCATTCATTAAATTTATGATTATCCTCTAAAAATGATAAGTTCAACGAGCATTCATTTAATTAAGTTGAAATTTAATGTCATTAATATGCCACGTTTGATTTCCATCAGATGTGGTGATTTCTCTCAAGTGGAAATAAAAATTTCACTCTAGTGATGGATGTATAATCATTTTAATAGATGGCGTTGTTCAATGAGCAAGTAGTAACCTCAGGATAAGTTCAAGGGTAAAACAAATTTGCTAAAAAGATTTGACAGAAAGTTTGACATAATTGCATGTGGCAATAAATGATTGAATGAAACAATTGACTGTATTTTAAACTGTCTAATGATATAAGGTCACGTGGCATTATGTCAACCTTGATATTCATGTAGCATGATTGTAAATTTAATAACCATTCATTTAATTAGCTCATTCCCCCAAAAGGAGCGAAAAATGCACACGAATGGGGGAGAGAAGAATAGTGGCAAATGAAACTTTGACAAAGACATAATGATAACTACCGTTTTTCATTTTTTTTTTTAATTTCTAACAGACCATGAACTAGATTTAAATAATCACAACTACTCCAAAAGAAATTATCTCAATTTCCATCAAGTTAAGGTAGAAATCAAAAATCATGAGCGATCGATTCATCACAACAATCATCAATTTCTTCATGCTCATTCCAGTTCACCTGAAGAATCTTTTGTGGGGAAAAACTGTTACCATTATAATGACCTTTCATATTTGATCACCAAGAATTTATGAACTAAAGCGGAAGCGTACCTATATCAGACATGGTTAATGCAATGAATGAGTCACACTGTTTTAGTCTTCTAGATAGCCACGTTGTCCCTTTTTATCTCTGGTGATGGGAGTCAGAACAGAATGAACAATCACTGTGTGATCTAGGAACCATAACCGTATATATACACACTAACGGCCTATTAACCTAATCGGTCCATCCTGAAATTAGGAACATGACTGATCTTTACACATAAATGCCTACACTTTAATTAGATGTTTCAAAACTCAAAATACCGAAACCTTATTAGATCACTTTAAATGGACTTAAACAAAATTCATAGCTTTTAATTTAATACACAACAATTCATATATAAATCCACATGATTGATTAAAAAATCCTTACAATCTCACACTTTGGTTTTATGTGTTATCCTATAATTGTGCATTAAACATAATCTTATGAGTACTCACAATTTTACTATCATTACCGAATACAGCCCCAAACAATTTAGTCCATCAATCATATCAGTATAGGATCAAAATGACTTTCGCTACTTTTATTGTAATTAAACCCATAAAATGGTCACGTATATCGACATAAATTAAGGACATGGATCAAGCATGGATGTGTAGCATGTAAATTATATGTAATGTAATTTTAACATGCCTATTTTCAACTAGCCTACCTTAATATTTTAATGAGATCATTTTCAAACAAGTTTAGAGATAATAAACCAAATAACTTTATAACTAAAAAATAAATTTAACCATAAACCATATCTAAAATGACAGTATATGTGTCTAGTATGAAAAGCACATAAATACAAACTCCCACTGAAGCTAAATATCCTCAAGAGATATTACACCCATATGAGCAGTGTGCTCACGAAAGACCTTGGGTATCAATTCCTTAGTAAGATGAATCCGCAACCATGGAGTTTGTTTCGATATGCTTTATTAACACCTATACATTCTGAACTCTTTCTTTAACAGTTATGAACTTAATCTCTATATGTTTTGACTCATCGAGTTCCTGTTGTTATTAGACTACAACACTGCTGATTTATTGCCACAAAATAACTTGAGTAGTCTTTCTATATTATCCATAATGTACAGCCTAGTGACAAAATTTTCAGCCATGTTCCATGGTTTGATACCTTATAACACATTATAAACTCCGCTACTATGGTGGAAGTAGTTATGAGTGTCTGCTTAGCACTCTTCCAAGAAATAGCACATTCAGCAAGTAGTAGATATAACCTGAAGTAGATCTCCTGCTATCTTGGCATCCCGCGAAATCGAAATCAGAATAATCTATGATCTCCAACTGATCTGATCTCCTATATGTGAGCACGTAGTCTTTTGTTCTTTGTAAATACTACATGACCCGTTTGGCTACTTTTCATTGATCCATTCCCGGGTTGCTTAAATATCTTCATACCATCCCAACAATGTAAGCTATATCCGGACGTGTACAAATCCGAGCATATATCAAACTCCCTATAATTGAAGAATAAGGAATATTTGCATTTCTTTAATTTTCAAGTCGTTTTCAGGGCATTAACTTAAACTGAACTTGTCTTTAGCCACAGGGTTGTCACCTGGTTTACAATCTTATATGCTAAATCTTTTAAATACCTTTTCAATATAACTTTTTTATGATAATCCAAGAATACTCTGAGAACGATCTCGGTATATTTGAATTCCTAATACAAAAGAGGCGTCACCATGATCTTTTATCTCAAAATTCATTGCTAAAAATCTATTGATTTCGTGCAATAAGCCTATATCGTTGTTGGCAAACAATATGTCATTGACATATAAAACTAGAAAAATATACTTACTTCTATTGAACTTGTGGTATATACAATTATCGACCAAATTCATCTCAAAACGAAATGAGATGATCATTTGATGAAACTTGTAATGCCATTGACGAGAGATCTGTTTGAATCGATATATGTATTTCTTTAGTTTACAAATCATTTGCTTTGCATCATCTGACACAAAGTTTTCTGGTTGCACCATATAAATTGTTTCGTCAATGTCACAATTGAGAAACACTGTCTTAACATTCATTTGATATAACTCAAGATCGAAATGCGCTATCAATGCCATTATATTCCTGAAAGAGTCTTTCGAAGTAATCGGAGAGAAAATCTCTTTATAATCGATTTCTTCTTTCTATGTAAAGCCTTTGTGACAAGACGAGTCTTATATCTCTCTACATCACCCTTCGAATCCCTCTTGGTCTTAAATATTCATTTGCAACCTATGGGTCTTGCACCTTCTGGCAATGGAACGAGGTCCCATACGTCGTTATCCTTTATGAACTTTATCTTTTTATTCATGACATCGAGACACTTTTGAGAGTTAGAACTTTCCATGGCTTGACGGAAGTTGATCATATCATCTTCTTCCACTCCCATGCCAACTACATGTTCTTAGAGAAATAAGATGTAATCATCCGAAACTTCACTTCTCATCTCTCTAGTGGATCTTCTTATTGTCATTAGTTATTGAGGCTATAGAGTTTGTTTTTTTGGAACAAGTTTTTGACTTTCAGAGGAAGATACAATGACGTTGTCTTGATCCGGAGATGCTTCTTGAACAATGTCAGTGATAGAAACTCGATCCGAATTATTGTCAATGGTAATTGGAGGAATTTCAACCCATTCCTTCTCAAAGACAAAGTTTGTAACCCTTTCTCCCTTCCGCAAACTCAACATCTTCAAAGAATCGAACATTTTCTGTCTCGAAAATTACCTTAGTTGTGAGATCATAAAAATTGTAACCCCTGGACCTTTCAGAATATCCAGTAAAATAGCAACTGATAGTTATTGCATCCAGTTTCTTTTCATTTAACCTATAAGGCATTGCCTCAACTGGACATCTCCATATGTGTATGTGCTTCAAACTAGGCATTTTACCGTTCAAATCTCATAAGAGGTTTTATCAGTGGTCTTAGTTAGAACTTTGTTGGGTATATACGCTACGATTTTTAATGCTTCACCTCATAGTGATTCTGGTAAGATAGAATGTGTAATCATACTCTTCACCATGTCCTTAAGTGTTTTATTTCGTCTTTCAGCAACACCTTTCATTGTAGGCGAACCCGGCATAGTGTATTGTGGGACTATATAGCATTCCTTTAGGAATTTAGAAAATGGTCCTAGATATTGTTCAGCTAAACCTGTCATATCTGCCATAGTATTCATCACCACGGTCAGATCTGACACTTTTATCCTTTTGCCGAGTTGGTTCTCAACTTCAACTTTATAGTTTCTGAACACATCCGCGACTGTGATTTTTCATGAATGAGATATATATAGCCATATCTAGAAAAACGTCTATGAACGTTATAAAATATTGCTGACCATTCCAAGAAGCCGTAGGGAATGGTCCACAAATAGCTGTGTGTATCAATTCTAAGACATCCGAAGTTCTGTAAGCACCTAATCTCTTAGTTTTGGTCTGTTTTCCCTTGATACATTCAATACATACATCAATTGTGATTTTTCATGAATGAGATATATATAGCCATATCTAGAATAACTTCTATGATCGTTATTAAATATTGCTGACCATTCCAAGAAGCCGTAGGGAATGGTCTACAAATGTCCGTAAGTATAAGTTCTAAGACATCCAAGTCCCGTTGGCTTCAAATCTCCTTTTATTAATTTGTTTTCCCTTTTTACAATTAATACATATGTCATAAGTTGTAAAGTCAAGTAGATCGAGAATTTTGTTAGACATAAGTTTCTCAATTTTCCTCTTGGAGATGTTGCCTAATCTCTTGTGCCACAACGAAGCAGAATTTTTGCCTGTTAATTTGTACTTTACACCTCGAGTACTTACATACAAGAATCCATTAAAAGAAACAATCGTATCAATTAAATAAAGACTATTGTAACCTGATAAAGAGTCGGAACCAACCAATTTTGAATCATAAAACAAACTAAATTTTTCATTCCCAAATGAAAAAGAATAACTGGATTTGTCCAAAATAGAAATGGAAATCAAATTCCGTCTAAAATACGGTACAATAAATGTTTCATTAAAATCTAAATAAAATCCATTCTTTAACAATAATCTAAAATTTTCTATTGCCTCTACTTCCACCGTCTTGCCGTCGCCAACATAAATGTATCTTTCACCATCATTTGATTTTCAGGAACTCAGGCAACCCTGCATAGATACACTAATGCGAGTTGTTGCACCAGAATCTATCTACCATGTGTCTCTAGGTACCGAAGTTAAATTAACCTTAGAAAACACCAAATGAAGAAGAATACATTTCTTGGCACGCCATGCGTGATAGTTGGTACAGTTTTTCTTCTTATGACCTGTAGCTTTGCAGAAAAAACAACAATTCTCAGTTTGTTCTTTATGCTTTTTTTTTTATGTTGTACCCGCAACTTTCTTATCATTTTTCTTTTTCTTTTTCTTATTCCTTTTGTCCTTGAAGGTGGTGGTTAAATGAGGACTTTCTATTTTGTCATGTTTCAATCTTTCCTTTTCTTGGACACAGTGTGAGATGGCTCATTAAGGGATCATGAGTCCTTTTGACAATTGTAACTTACCTTGAATTGATTGAATTGTGTCGAAGGGATATCAGAACCAAGTACACCAACAAGTCATTAGATAAATCCAACTTGAGTGCCTTTAGTTTTGAAGCAATATGAGACATTTCCATAATGTACTCCCGTATGTTTCATTTCCCTTTGTACCTCATTGAGGTAAGGTTTGCCAAAGGTGCACTAGTTTCATCCTTTTCATTCTTGTCAAACCTCTTCTCAAGCTCCTCAAGAAAACTCTCAGCCATAGTCATCTTATCGGACATAGTGCCCCAAAACACTTCTAGAAAAGGACGCTTCATGATTATCAAACTTGTGTTGTTCAATCGTTCCCACTTTTTCATCTCACTCTTGTCATCAGATGTACTCTTATCAGTAAGTACAGCAGGTAGATCAATCCATAAAGCAAGGTCCAGATCTATGATTCTGAAAACAATCATTATGTTCTCTTGCTATGCATTGAAGTTGTGCCATTAAGCATTGTAATTGAATGCTAGCAAAGATATTAGCAGTAGAACTTGAACTGAATTATAGAACAATTAATTGGAACATCTCATATAAATATTCTTAATATGCAAATAATAATTTCAAATAATGGTAGGGCCCATCACAAGATACCAAACACAACATCAATAATTGGTCTTTAGACAAAAATATTAACTTGTAAGTTGTACTCTTGGTGTAGTGATCAACACTGACAATAAAGAAACATGTCAATCAATAAACCTTTCTTTGGACCGATTTATTGATCACATGTTAAATCAAATAATCGTCGCATGTTTATCACCACAAGTGTATGTGCAATTCGACCAAATATTGACATTCCTTTGGACCAATCAAATATTCGTATGAATAACACACACGAAACACCTTTTAATAATTTAAGTTAATTAATTTTCACAAGAGATGTTGTTTTGGTAGGGATGGCAAAGGGCCGAGCCGAGCAGCTTGTCAAGGGTGAGCTTGGCTCGGCCCACGAGCGGCTCGTTGGCTCATCGTCGTCGTTTTTTTTTTTTGGCCTTTTACTTTACATTTTCTAAACCTAAATTAAAAAAGAAAGATATATATATACACACACACACACACACACACACACACACACACACATATTTGGTCATTTTCTAAACATTTTCTAAAATATTTTTCTTTTTTAAAATAATAATAATAAAAAAGATAAACCATCCTCATTTATTCGGGTTTGGGATCGGCTACTTCAATTTCGAGTAGGTGAGGTTAAAAATTGTACACGAACAACTTGTTACTTGTACAATTTTTTTTT
>CAIGRB010094114.1:0-17599 GCA_903798255.1 Fraxinus quadrangulata | reverse complement strand
CATCAACATCAACGTCATCCAAATCAATTAGATGACTACCTTCATGAACGTCGAAATCTTGAATATTTTCTGAAATGAGTAATTCATTTAGACCGAAGAATTCATTCCCAAATTGACAGTGGGGCGCGACAGGTGATTCGCTTCCGACACCGAACAAGTTTTCAACAAATAAGCGTGGATCCATTTGTGATTGGAAAATTGTAATGAGATAATTGATATTGAATGTTGAAATAGAATTGAGAAGTGAATGTAGATTATGTAGTAGTGTAGAAAATCGATTAAAAATAAAATGTAGAAATATATAGAATGATATTCATAATGAAATGTAGATAGTAGAGTAGAGAATGAGAGATTGATAGTAAGTTTGATGAAAAAAAAAGGATGAACGAATGAGTATTTATAGAGGAAAAATGAAATTGAAAAAAAAAAAAAAATTTAATAACTGAAACGATCACTAAAAAAATTCAATGACCATTCTGGTCCTCTTTTAATTTTTTTTTGTGAGCCACGAGCCGGCTCGTGGCTCGCATATTACACGAGCCCACGAGCTAGGTCTTCGACGAGCCTACCTCGTGGGCCGTGGCGAGCAACCCGTCTCCATAAACTCGGCTCGTTCTCGAGCTCTTTTTTTTACAAGCCCGAGCTGCTCGTTGCTCGTTTTTTATGAGCCGAGCAGCTCGGTTGCCACCCATATGTTTTGGCAATATGTTGTTTCAATTAATTTACTTTCAAATATTATACATCTCAAAAGAGTCATTTGTACCAAAATTTGAAAAATATCCCCGAATTTGCATATTTACTTTGAAACTTTAGGAGACTTAGGGTTAATAATTCAAAACTTTAGAGGCCAATTTGAACAAATTAGAAACTTTGAGGGTTTTAATTACAAAATTCAGAACTTTAATGACCCAAATTAATTAATTTTCAAACTTCAAGAACTGAATTATTAAACCCAGAACTTTAAATGCCCAATTTGGATGAAGTTTAAATTTTAGGGGCTAAATTATTAAGAAGACATTTTAAAATTGCAACCATAACCCTAATCTAAAATGGCAAGCAAGGACCTGAAATTATCAAATTTGCAGCTCTGACCCCATCCCCAAAAAATCACCTAAACCCTAGGCAAAAGAAAATCACGGGGACGGCGCTCGCCGATGCTTCTCCTTAGTGGCTGGAACCAGCGCTCATCGCTGCGGCATACACATCAGCTAACGATGCTGGCTATTGCAGTGGCATACATCGCTGCTGCATCACTGTGTGTGTGGCATGATGCAGCGTACGACGCAGCACTGTGCTACACCCTTCGTCAGTCGGCGACGTTGCTACGCTGCAGCCCATGAGGCTTCCAGAATTTTTTAAAACTTAAAATCCAAAAAAAAAAAAAAAAAAACCTAAAATTCCTCAATCTGAAGAAGACATGCGAAAAGTTTTCAAATTCAATAAAAACTAAATCCTGAATCGCTAAATTTGAAAATAATGAAATTATTACAAGAACCAAATTAAAATTTTGATTCTCAATGATTCAACATGAATAGGTTATGATACTACTTGTAGGGAAAAATTCTTACTGTCATAATGATCTTTCATATTGGATCACCAAGAATTTATGAATCAAAGTTGAAGCGTATCGAATCAGACTTGATTAATGCAATGAATGAGTCATACGATTTTAATCTTTCAGATCAACATGTTGTCCTTTTTTTCTCTGATGATGGGAGTTAAAGCAGAATGATCAATCACCGTGTGATTTGGGGACCATAACCTTATATATACTAACGGCCTGTTAACCTAATTCTACCTATCATGAAATTAGGAACATACTTGATCTCGACACATAAATGATCACACTTTAATTAAATGCTTCAAAATCCAAAATATCGAAATCTTATTAGATCATTTTAAACGGGCTTAACCAAAATTGATAACTTTTAATTTAATACACAATAGTTCACATATAAGCCCACATGATCTCATGATCTTTTTGTTGTTGATTACAGAGGTACCATCTTCATGGGATTTAATTTCACTATACGCAGGATCACATTGTTGAACAATACTGCAACCATGTCTCTAATTTTGAATGTGGAAAAATCTTGTATTTTGGCAAATAATTTATTTGTTTCCTAATTTGCTTCGACTTCGGCTAACACTGCCGGTGGATCGTTCTTAATCAAAATAAATGCATTTCTCTCATACTGCAAATCCATAGAATTTACAATACACGATCTCCAGAAACCTGGAATTGCAAGTAAAGAAAATTAAAAGAAAAATCCCTTTCATTCCAGGTAGAGATAGAGTATTAACTCGAGCAAGTTTCTCGACGCGACCACACCTGTTACGACGTTTCAACAAATTAAAATGTGATATAAGTAATCACGAAATTCAAAGCGACTTAAACATCATAATGTGTAATGAGGTTCTTCTAATTCAATTGCATAGACAATATTATTCTTTTTGATTTAATCACATGTTTGAACAAACAAAAAATTTCAACAAAATAGCTAACCCATTAACTAAATAATCAGAAACCATCAAGCCAGGAAACTCCCTTAAGTACTATTGGAACCTCATTTGACGACTTTTCTTGATATTCTCACGTGAGGAAAAACTTCGATCAATCGTTACGATTCTTTCCAAAATTTCAACCCAAACTAAGATATGTTGAAGGAAATCAAGACTATTTGAGGTCTATCATGGGTGCTCCTTTAGTCGTGATTATTTAATTAGAAAACATCATAATGTGATGAGGTTCTTCTCAGTCGTGATTATTTGAAGAGTCTATTGGCACATAATTTTGAGAATTGATGTTTTGAGTAGAGAACATTTCATTTTTGAAGAGCCCATTGAAAATGCTCTAAGCTCCTGTTTGATAAAAAATAAAATCTAGATTTTTATCAAAGTTAATGTCAACAATTAATTTTAACTATATATTTTATGTGATCCACAATTTTTAAATCACGCGTTTCATCAATTTTTATCAAAACTTGCTAAATATTTGATTTTAATGTCCACCAAACAGGACCTAAGGCTATATTTAAAAATGGGACAACTACATATAATGTCAATTATAGAAGACGATACCGATCAAGGCCTGATTAGCACTGGATTAGTGAGAAAACTTTGGTATTTAACCGATATGAAATTTATCCCTTAAGAAAATGTTTTTTTTCTATTGCTCTTAAATTATCAAAATTATGCATTTACATGAAAAAAACACAATACTAAAAGGTGAAAATATAAGTAATATTTTTAATTAGTTCAAGTCGAGAATAAAGTAAGTTACATATTTGAAATTGTATAACATTGAAGAAAGTGATGCTCATTTCTCCTTGAACTAAAATATGACAAGGTGATTTTCAATTTCAATTTCAGTTACAAGAATACTAAATTAAAATTTCAATTCTAATGGCAAATGGGGAACCAAATATTTCTCAAGTTCATTTCAATGGAGGTAATAATATGTCATTTGGAATTGGATGCAATGTGTTGACGTCGAAACTCTCCAAAGATGTCGCCCAACAACCATGCTACTTGAAACTGCCAGAACGGATGTTGGTAATTGTGGTCGACCATTAGGAGTTAGAGGAAACTAATTCAACTCCGACGAGTTAATTTACCTAGTAGTGAAATTCAAACGGGAAGATATTTTTGCACTTGGAGTAAATACTAATGGAATCTACAGAGCTGGTAAGTGATGTTGCATTCTTAACAAGCCCCTTTCTGCCTCCACTTTTTGTGAGATTAAAATCCTCGTTGCAAAGTGTGTGTGGGTCCTAGTGTGACGGTTGTGTGAGAAGCAAGTCAAAAAAAAGGGCAGCCGTGTGCCCCTTTGGAAGTGGCACGTCAATAAATTGATATAAATCTTGTTGAAAAGCAGGAGCAGATAGGAGCTAAGTATCGGTTGAAGTAATTGACATGTTTCTTCGTGTTTTAGGAAATTTGATTAAACAATGACACTGCATAACGCTCTCTTGTCAATTGTCAATAGTACTATGTTGTTTGAGTATGCTGAGATTACAAGCTTCGTGCTGTGCTGACTTGTGTCCAAGATGCGTCCTGAAAATCCTAGCTGTTTAAAATCTTTAGTTTATATATCACTTTGACTTGCCAAACGAAGTCCACATGCCACATAGCAATGGTCACCGAGTTCATTACAAATCTAAAACCATCATTAAAGGAATTTCTTTTAGTAGTAGTCCCTCAAGTTTTTCAATAGATACAATAGTGGTCACTCGGCTTGAAACATTAACCTAAAAGCCTAGGTATCACTGTTGAATTTCAACGTGTATACAGACCGCGTAAACTAGTATGCCATGTCATACAAAGTGTTGTTAATTGTAGCTAAAGGAATAACTGACAAACATGTGTCAAACAGCGTACTAGATAACAATATTTGTGTCAATTTTGAAATTTACTAGTGATACCTAGGATTTTAACTTTCTAGCCGAGCGACCATTAATAAAACTATGAGAAACATGAGTGACTAGTATTGTTAGAAAATTACTTCAACAATCATTTTGAAAAAAAAATTACTAACTTCGTCATATACATGAAACTCGTGATTCTACTAGACAATTTCCAATTGGAGATTATGAGTCCAAATAAACTAGTCGTTGTAATGTAAGGTGCTACTTAAAAGATTAGATACTATTTGTCTCTATTGCAAAATATTCCAATAACAAGACTAAACATTAACAAAATTAATTGTTAAAATATGTTGGTGCCATATTTCGGTATATAACATGAATCATGCTGCATGTACAACATTGGTTGACAGCATTAGTTGACAACATCCTATTTGATATCATCATATCCATTCATTTTTAAAAATTATTTTCTACATCATATGCTAGAATTTTGACAACACATGATTATCAATCATTATTGTTAACAAATATTGGACACTTAGCTTTATTTATACAACATAGAATAATACAAAAGGTCTCCCATACAGTGAGGCATGTGGTTCTTTTCTTGTAAAACGAAAGCTCTGCATAACATTTAGTACTGCTGTTGCGTGGTTTCAGTTAATCAGCGTAGGCAGCCACAAAATTCCAGTGCCTCAGATTTCTCTGCTAATCAAGAATCCCGAGTTGGTCCAGAATGTTCCTCAAGTTCGAATGTTCACGAGGGGGACAGAGAGAAAAGAGAGGCAAGTTGACAGTAGAATCTATCCAGCTTACTGGTTGCTTTTAACTAAATGATTTTAGTACTACACCAATATAAATCAAGATACAGGAATATTTATAAGAATCCAATGATGTCTTTCTGTCATCTTACAGAATCTATATTTTCTTCTAGCATAAGAAAGTGTCCCACAATAACTTTGTATCATTTCACAGAATCTACTAATTCTTAGCAGACATTCAAGAATTTCCTGCCATGAATTGACATGTCTTAGAAACAAATCCCATAATGAAATCTTGTACTTGAAAGATTATGTTTTGATATTCTCTACATCCATGGATTTAGCATTACTTTTGTCGTCTGCTATGCAAAATCAAACATGCTACCTTATCAAGTTGAGATTAGCCATGTACAAAGACAATATAATCTGCAAAACAATTGAGATAGAATCAACGAAGAGAATAATATAAACTGTATATCTTTTCTATTTAAGAATTACAAACATAAAATATCGTACTTTCAGGGTTACAAATAATTATAGAACAAATGATTCTACGCAGATTGCGCAGTCGAACTGTTAACGAAATAATAAAATGAGATCTGAAAATATGGCAAAATCACCAAGAACTCGAATATAATTCCGCATTGTTCACACTCTCCAACTAGTAGGAAGGACCAGCAAAAGAAATGCCTTGTAAGGAAGGACCAGCAAAATAGACCCAATGATAAGGATTCCAAATATCTGTAGAAGGATTGTCTGAGTTACCAACATATAGATTCTTGGACATGCGAATGTAACTTTCAACTAATCATTAGAGGAGAATCATAAGCAACTTGTTCCGAAGGGACCACGGTCTCCTTTTATCAAAATTTTCTATGCATCGATGAGCAACAAAACCAGAAGAAGTGGTATTATTCATCCATATTTGATATCGGTGACCAAGGTAAACAATAAGCCTGAAAAAAGTTATCTTCTGGCGTTTTGAGCCTTAGAATACAATCCACGAATTCCAACTCCTTACGCAATGCATTTGTACCAAAGACTTATCCCTTTTCACTCATTGTGGTTTTTTGGATTCTAGAAACAAGTTGATTCAAAATGAACCAACTTGAAAGAATTTAATTAGTGTACATAGGGCCATAGATAGGGGATACTCTACTCCACTTTCGGCTAAGATCAAATAGAAATGCCGGCTTCTTTCCAAAGAGACATTTATTTTCACACAACGAGAATGATACTGTGAAAATAAATCATGTGATTTGGAGGAAATGCTGCAGGATTGCAGTAGGGATGTGAAGACCAAAGGATAAATTCCACATCGGTTATAGGTCAAATAACATATGAAGGCTTCGATTACTTCTCTTAATGAGTTCGATATTTTAAAATGGAATCTCAAATTTTAACGCTAGCAAGAATGCAAGTAAATGCCTACACCTAATGACTTCACAACACCAATAAAAGATCCTAAACAAATGTGAATTATTGGTTCAAATTCTCGTTGCGATCTCCTAACAGCAGCAAAGAAACATTGAATAGTCTTCCCATGATCACATCAAAATTCAGAATTAAATTTGTGTTACCTAAATCAACATGATTCAAAGATTCTTCTAGAGCAACCCTGTGGGTTTATAAGAGCATAATGCAAAACAATAAAGACATCTGGTACACCGTATAATATTAGGGGATAAAATTAGGATACGAATATGAGGGATTGGTAGGTGGATTTTTCTAATACGGCGTTTGGCTTTATACGGTATTAGAAAAACGTACAAATAAATAAATAATTTTTTTTTTTTTTTATGAATTTACTCATAAATTATTTTACTACTTAGAAGTGATTTTTCAGTTATATGTTACTTTTTTTTACTTATAAGTAATTGTTTAACTTATGAGTAAATTTTTACTTAAAAAGTTATTGTTCAACTTATAAGTAATATTTTACTTGTAATTGACTTTTTTAAGTGAATTTTTATGCACTCATAATTTGTTTTACTTGTACACAAATTTTATACTTATAAATGAACATTTTACTTATAAGTAATTTTTACTCATAAGTAATTATTTTACATATGCACAGATTTTCTACTAATAAATAACTTTTTACTTATATTAAGTTTTTCACTTATTCATGAGTTTTTTTAATCTTTCTTACCCAAAAATGAAAATTTCACTTGTAAGTGAATTTTTTTACTATGAATGATTTTTTTTTTTATAAGTAATTTTTTTAGCTATAAGCAAATTTAGCTATAAGTTATTTTGCTTATAAGTGTAACTATTAGCTCTTATTTACTTGTAAGTATATTTATATATTTCAATTTAATTAATCTTTTCTTAATTCATAAGATGATTAAAAAAAAAATACTCTAAACCCACTAGCGTATTAATTTTGACGATCGGTTAATCTGGGTATTAATCGCATCAAACACTTGATAATGATTATATAAGGTTAATTTAATCCTTATGTCTAGTACGATAAGCAAAAACTTGCCCTAAGGGCACATGTAATATGCACTACTTGACAACACTTTAAAAAATACCAATAAGACTTTTGAATTCTCTTTTTCCATTTTTCAATGTTGTCGTCTTGGCCAACATACCAAATAAAAGGTTTATTTCAGAGAACGAAGAAGCGAAAGATCTTGCTTATAGAGTTATTAATTATTATAGAGAATATTCTATATAATTATGAAATCAAGTTATTAATAAAATAATCAAATGAGAATGGAATTATGATGGTTAACAATCTCCATCTCGTGGGAAGGACCAGCAGAAGCAAAGACCTCCATGGGAGAGTGATCCACAGATGTTACTTTCAATAAATATTGATCCAACAATAAGGATTCCAAATATCTGTAAATTGGTTTGTCTGACAACTTCTCTTCTTGTACATACATATTTCAAGAGAAGCTGCAAATGATATTTTCAACTAATCATTAGAGGGGACTCGTAAACTTGTGCTTTTTTTGTAACGTGTTTAAAGGGGCTATAGGAGGGGTGACAAAAGAGTCGAGTAGCTCATCGGTGTTGAAGCTAGACCCATGGATAGTTTTGGCTCGTTTTGGGACGAGCCCAAGCCCAAGTTGAGCAGGGGCTTTTTCGGCGAGCTGTTGAGCTCGCGAGCAGTTACGTGTCCACGAGCCTAAAGTTCAATATGAACAAAAAAGTACAAAAAAAAAAAACTCGAGCTCGTGGGTACATGAGCCAAGTGCTTGTGATGGTTCTACGGGATCCCGATTGAAGAGGGCACTTTTGAGTATATTTCACTAAATTTTTAAGATTCTTGGAAGACATCATAGTCTAAGATTTGAAGAAATTAAGAGACACCAAAAGTGAATAGATTCAAAATGAATCAAGTTGCTAGAATTTAGTGTACATAGGGCCGTAGTCGTAGATAGGGGCTACTCTACTCCACTTTCGGCTGAGATCAAGGACCTTTTAAATTATCTGTTCTAGAAATGCTGGCTCCTTTCCTAACAGATATTTATGATCATCCAATGAAAATGTGTCCTTTGGACATTGAAAATTTATGATAGTCCTTTGTCAAGCATCTTATCTAACAAGTATGATTTTATCTAACAAGTATGATTTTATGTCCTTAAAATCATTTAAAATGTCACACCATCTAAACGAAAGACCGAGCTGAACAACGAGCTTGAGAATGAGCCTATATTTGGTTCCAAAGACGACCAAGTGGTCCCACAAAGCTCGTGCTGTAACCACACGACACTTGGTAAATAGTCGTTGGACTATCTCCTATGTGGTACCAGCTGGAATGGTGCGTTTGTACATAATTCAAATGACTGCCACTCAAACCCAACAATCATACCGCACTAAAGTGCTGACAAGTCTGTGTGATGTTAACTAAGTGACCTTCAGAACTCGAACCTCATCATGAAAGTCACCTACCAAGCACTATAATTAGGGCCAGCCATGGCCCAAGGCAACTTAGGCCATTGCCTTGGGTCTTAATTTTTGATGGACCTTAAAAAATTAAAAGTTCAAAAATTCAATAAAAAAATTCCTTTCTCTTTTTAGTTAGATCATTTATTCCATTTAAAAGATATGACTAAATAACACGATTGATTTAATAAGATGTTCAAAACACTTGGATACTTATATCTTTAATGAGCTTAATTTTTTATTTTTTAAAATCTTCCATAGTTTTTTAGTAAGCTCATAATTTAAAAAAAAAAATTAAAAAATTAATTTTTATGAAAGTTAAAAATAAGTTATTTATTTTAAAAAGGCTCATTTAATTTTTCAAAAATAATATAAAAAAATCAATTTGAATGGACATGAATGATACTAAAGAGATCAATGCGCTTATATAAATTTTTTTTTTTTAGAGCTTGATAATAATTTGTCGTTTAGGGCCTCGAATATCTTAGGACCGGCCTTGACTATAATAAAAGGAAAGGTATTCTTATGTAGACTTACATGCGATCTTACGAACTCAAAAATTGCACATACTTTCTAAAATCCTTTTCTGGTTTGGCAATCTATGCCTATTCGGTTGACAAACTCACCTCGGCTACAGGACTAACCAAACTGTTAATTTTAACGAAACCTGTATACGACTTTTGCAAGCTTATGTGTTGCCTTTACTCTTCAGTCAGCCAATTATCATCTGAGGTTGAATGCAACTCGAAAACCAATTCTACTGACTTACAAATATCTGTAACCTCGCGGAGGGTACGAGTGGGTGCGAGTAATTAACAGCCATGATATGACAATAGAATGGAAACAAATGTTAAGTGTGAAATCTTAGTTGCTTAAATATGAAAATAATAATTTAACGTATAAGAGTTCGAACTACATCTTCTATTCTTTTAATGTAATTAACTTTGTAAGATGAAATTGACGACCCAATAAAGAAGGCCCCAGCCCCCAGGCCATACGGAATGATGAAAGTTCTTATCTTACATTATCTTTTATTGAAAATTCTGTGCCAAGAATCCAATGAAAAGGCACGGTAAATCAGCCCAACTGGACAAAATGGAGCAAAATCAGATTCTGTCATACGATTTCATGTCTGTTGTCCATCACTATATGATATGATTATGTCAGGAAGATCATCATCGTACAGCTTCATCATGGACTGAAGGAAAAATAAAAAATTTGATTAAAAAAACTTATGTTTTATTTGATAAACAATCTAACTAAAAGATGATGAAAACTACGTTTTTCACCTTGAATAGGTTTGTTAGGACTCCAAGAACCACTAGAACAAAGGAAAATTCTGCCATGGAATTTTACCATGTCTGTTCTCGAGTGCTCAAGCCTACTTAAGCCTTCGACTACATATCGACATTTTACTTTTCTTTATTACAGTGAAAACTTGTAGTTTCAAGTGGATGTAGCTCTAGTGTTGAGGTGAATCAACAATAACTCTATATCCATTGAACCACATTAATTCACATCTTGGGGTGTTCGAGTGACTCGAGATGAATTTATTTTTCCATCAAAGTGCGGTAGATGTGAACCCACCGACTTGAATCACATCAATTGAAAGTTTTAAGTCCTTAGAAAAGGGAAAAATTTCATGAAAATCACCCAGTAGATTAACTCTGCTCTGGAACTCACCGTCGTCATTTTTTTTCAATTTTCAATGTTCATAGCTTTTATGAAGAATGATTTTGAATATCAAAAATCATGCTTCTTCTTGTGTTCATTCACATCACTACATAAATTGTTGAACCCCAAGCTTCATTGTACCCTTTCTTCTGCACTTCAAGTGCTTGTCGGTGCCAGATTTCTAGATGCGAATCATCCAATGCACATAAACATGGAGTACCTTGCATTCGACCTCCAGGGATAATAATGTTCAAATACTGCAGTGAAGCTTCACTGCAATTAGAACCTAAGCTTCATATTCTACTTGAACAAGAACCATAAGTCACAAAATATTTAATGCTACTGGGAAATAAAATGAACACAGTTCTGATTTCTTTTTCTTCCTTAATACTGTCGGTACTACCTAATCAGCCTTGTCAAGCGTACTGCAACACAGGACATTAATACATGTTCTTAACCATAGCAGATCTTCAGAAGATTCCGAACAGAAAATCAGGGTCTTCTATGAATACAAACCATATTAAAAAACATGTCTAGTGCTAGTAGTGAAACTACACGAAATCAATCTTCAGACTGAATGAAACAGAAGAACCTTTTCTGTGCAGGTGACTAAGCACCAGTAAGGGAGAGAACAGAGCTGCCCTACTCTCGTTTGAAAATAAGAGATTCTGGGGTAGGGTATGTAAGAGCAGGTAAACCCCAGTGGGGCCTGAAGATATCTTGCACTGGAACATAATCATTGTACGGACTATCAGGACAGCTATAAGTCCTTGGACTGTTGTTAAGGACGAAGGTTCAAAGTAGATACAAGATCTTTTTTTTTTTCGTCGTTAAGCTGGACACGATTCAATACGACTATGGAAGAGAAGTTAGGAAGAAAAACTCATCCAATCCATCGTAACAAACTTGGAATTACTGGTAATCTCTCGAAAATCGCCTCTTTTATTATATGCAGACATAAGAAACTATTTTGAACATGTTGAATGCTGGCACCCTTCTGTGATCTTTTGTACAGTCATTGAATTTGACACACGTGTTATTAGGTAAGCAGATATTATTTATGAATGACTGTCTGATCACCAAGAGAAATTCATATTATGTGAGATTTAAAACTATGATTTCGAGGTTCGAAGACGTGTTCAGGTTATAGCCTGGCTCTCATCGATGGAGCATTGTTATTTTTACTAGGATTGCACTTTGCAAGCGATTATTACATTTCTATCGTAAAATGGTTGTCCAAGAAGGCACTAACCTTAAGGTGAAAAGCTGTCCGGCCTAGCCGTCTTTCGGGAGAAATACTTGGTACACACCGTCCTATGTTGTATGGCCATCCAATGAGGAGCCACCACCTCATCAGATGGCCCAGCCTCACCCAATGAGGTGAGGCCTCCTCGAGACTAGATTTTATAGTCCCTAGGTGGCCTCATCTCATTGGGTGAGGTTGGTCCTCCTTCTTGATGAGGTGGTAATTCCTTATTTGATGGCTATACCATGTAGGACGGTACGACCATCCTATCCAAGTATCTCTCCTCTTTTGAGGGTTGATCTACAGTGCCCCTATTGGGTAAGGCGAGTAACCGGTCTCAAATTTTTTTTTATTGATTTTCCTTAACAAAAAACCCGAAAGATTAAAAAAGCCCTCGGTACCGACCTGGCTATCCAGTCACTTGGACAGCCAGGCTCAGCGATCCCAGGTGAAATCACATATATGACAGTAAACTGTAAGAAAGTTAGAAAATGAAGAGTGAAATTACAATTTCTTGAAGCTGGAGATTCTTCAAATTTGTTATTGTTCGCCCTTCTTCAGTTGTGGTTCAGATGAAGATAAATCATAAAAATTCTTCAATCTTTGGCAAATTTATAGGCATGACCCTACCTCCCCCTATACTCCTGAAGCTTATAAAAGCATTTGCTGCCTCTTTGCACATTATCGGTTCTTCGCTTCTGTGTTTTAACTGAAGCCTCTTAAATTACTCAATCTCTTCTTCATTCTTTTTGTTATTCGTTTTCTTTCAGCTGTTCCATTTTGTTTAGTGATTCATACTTGTCTAAAACGAATCAAATGGCATCAGGCTCAATGTCATCCCATGGCTCAGGCACTTGGACTGCTAAGGAGAACAAGGCCTTTGAGAAGGCTCTGGCTGTGTACGACAAGGACACACCCGACCGTTGGGACAATGTCGCAAGGGCCATCGGAGGGAAAACTGCAGAAGATGTGAAGAGGCATTATGAAGTCCTTGTGGAGGATATCAAATGTATCGAGAGTGGCCACATCCCCTTCCCTAACTACAAGACTACTGGAGATGGTAACATGAGAGATGAGGAGCAGAGGTAACATTGAATGTTGAACTACCTTGTTTAAAAGTTTAAATTTCCTCTCATATAGCCTCAATGCTAACTCACTTCCTTCTCAACATTTTTATATGATATTCCTACGTGCTCTATATATCTAAAGAAATGATTTACTAAAACACCAGCAACATGGCACATTGATCCGTAGGTGGATAACAAATTTAATTAAAATATTCAGACTCGTCATAAAATTATCCACTCTATTGATGTGTCATATTAACGGTGCTTAGTAGTCATTTTCCTATATATATCCTACACAAAACACGCACATGCGATAATCTAGTATTTCCTAAGATGCTAGCCTAAGAACTTAAATAATTGCATCCATGCAATGTTTTTTCATCTTGTGGCATAAGATCATGCTGGTCACACGTCCATGAAATTTTTTGTCTGTACCCTGGACAGGATGCACAAATAGTACAGGACTATGCCATTCACACATTCACATTTCAATGTGTAGAAAAGATAGTCACGAACTTTATACTGGACAGTATTCTTGTATTTTTTTTCAAGAACACGAGTGTATAAACACACAAATAGAAGTGGTCGAACCCACAAACTATTCCGACCAGGTCAGAATTTCTTTGAATATGTTCTTGAATTCATTTGAGATATGATTAAAACTCAAATTGGGAGGGATTCTGACTTCTGATAGGTTTTAATATATATTTAAGTATAACTATCATATTGTTCGCATGCAGGATGAAAAATCTGAAGCTGTGATGAAGCACGAATATTCAAATAAAAGATGCATTTTTCATCGAAGTCTAATTGATGATATCTGTGCAAGAGTAATTTCAGTATCAAAGAAGTGATTCTTCTTATGTAACAAGTTGTATCTATATATATTGTCCACATCAAGTATTTAGTTTCTATTCTGTTCGTAATAACTTTGTTGGTAATATGAGGAGGAAGCATGTGAATTTCTCCTCAAGTTGTAATATTTTTCTAGTTGAAGTGTAGCTTATGAATTTTCTATATACATATCATCGGTTGAGAAGAAAAAGGACAAAAACACAAATGCAATTGACATCAAAGAGTATTAAAGTATTCAATGTTGATGTTAAATATTAGGACTGAACCATGAAACCGTCAAACTGCAAAATCGAACCAAAATCACTTTTTGAAACCATTGGTTTGGATCCACATGAACCTATTAACGTTTTTGTTTGGAACCGAACCAAACCGCATCGAAGTGGTTTAGTAAATGTTTCAATCTTTGCAAACCTTCAACTATTTAAAAAAAAAATTGAAAAAAAATTAATTTAAATTTTATCTAACTCAATTAAAATTAAACACATCCCAATTAAAAAGATACATCCATACATGACCCAATTAAACTCAATACACAAATAGATAATTATTTATCTCAAATAATTAATTAAATCATACCCAAATACCCATCAATTATTGCAACTGTGAATGCAACCCTCAAATTGGGTGAAGAGTTAAATAACTACTACTGAATCATATTCATCGAACTCCCATTACAGTTGAGTAAATAATTAAATCAAGATTTTAATTCAAACATGCACATTTTCCCTTCCACTAATAATTTTCTTAAATTTCGGCTAAATTTTTAGGTCAGTTTATCCAAAAAAAAATTTGAAAAATATTTTTTATATTTTGTTGGTAATTGTGTCATTTTGTTCTAATTTGTGTCAGGCTCCTTTAAATTTTTAGTGGATTGCACTTTTTGTTTATTTGCGTCTTAAATTCCTAGTCAGTTCATTCAATTAATTATTTACATTTTAACTTAATTTTAGATTTTACTATTAACTGCTAAAATAATTTGGTGGTTTACTTAATTGTCGTTTTGAGGATTTGACCAATGAATTTTTGGACATATTACTTTGGTGAAAATTGAAAGCAAATAAGTAAAAGATTGTCCGCCAAATCGCTAAAGATGTATTAGCTATTCAATTTAATTTTTAGATTTTACTATTAACTGCTAAAATAATTTGGTGGTTTACTTAATTGTCGTTTTGAGGATTTGACCAATGAATTTTTGGACATATTACTTTGGTGAAAATTGAAAGCAAATAAGTAAAAGATTGTCCGCCAAATCGCTAAAGATGTATTAGCTATTCAAATATCCATAATTGTTTTTGAGTCTACATTCTCTACTGTTAGTCAGATTTTTTTATTCTTTTTGGAGTTACATTGAGTGAAAATATGATTAATGTGGTAACTTTTCCTAAAAATTGGTTACGTAAAAAAAATAATAATAAAAAATTATGTGTGTGTGTGTGTGTGTGTGTGTGTGTGTGTGTATTGATTCGTCAATATTTGAATTTTGGATTAGGTAGAATCATTGAATAATTCATGTTATAGAAGGTATTATCATATTTGATATTTCTACTCATGTTATATCATTTAACTATAATCAATGAATTCATGTATTGTATTCTTAATTTTGTATAGAGAGTGGATCATGTGTTACAATTACATATGTTGCATCAATTAGTATTGATTAAGAGGTTAAAATATTTCTATTATGTTGCATTATAATGATTAAAATTATAGAACTTTGATTAATTTGTAATATTTTTAATAAAAATATTTATGTTTTAAAGTAAAATTTTAAACTAATATTTATGATTTAACTTATTTGATATATGTCATTTTTTATTTGTTAAATCGTGATTATAACCGAACCAAATAAAAAAAAGTGAGTTGGATTGGTATGGTTTAGATATTGAAGTGGTTTGGTTTGATTTAAAAAAATTCAAAACCGTTTTAAATAGTTTGGTTGGAAAATTCGTCACAAACCGTCCAAATCGAATCATGTTTACCCATATCTAAGGGTACGTAACTACTCTTACTACAAGACACTGACCTAGCCAATGTTTGCATCTATAACTACTCCATGATATATCAAAATTTCACCTCTTTGCTTCTTTTGTTAGGGCAATAATAAAAATGAAATAAAAAAATATGAAGGTTTATAGTAATTTATCCCCAATATGAGAGTGACATGCCCTTGCTGCTGCCGAATTTTATTTCACTACAACCAAGGAGATTACACTGTTTATTCACAGTTCTCAATACTCTATAAAAATAAAAAAATAAAAAATGTTTCCTGCACCCACTAAATTCATGTATATAGAAATACTAAGACGATCTAATTTATATGCTGACTATCTAATTTGGTAACTTCGCGGTCGAAGGAAAAATGAGTCATAATTAAGGCTCCACACAATTTGACTTAACAAAAATGGAAGAATAATGTTATTAATAATCAGTGATTGCAGTAATCATTCTATGCGACAACTTATTAATTAAAACATTAATTTTCTTTAATTCTTTTGCCTCAAATAACAATCTAATGCTTCTAATAATAAACCGTCATATAAAGATAACTACTGCAGTCATCGATTATGAATAACATTACTCAAAAGAAATGAACCAATGAGTTGGTTAACACTCTCTATTTTTAAAGAGCATTTTATGTATAATAGAGAGTATCATTAAATTTAGGGAGTAAATATTTTTATGCATTCTAACAATGCTCCATATTTAAAAAAAATTGAGCCAAATTCACTCAATTTTAAAACATTAAAATAAAGAATATTTTGGAATTTATTTTTAAGTATTTACTCTCTAAAATAGAGTATTTTGAGTTACGAGAATTTCTTCAAGATGCTCTAGGACAATAAATATTAAGGAAGAAGAAGAAGAATTTGACAAACAAACATGCAGGAAGTATAAAAAAAATATCTACCCTTGATAAACAACTGTTCGATCATAACCCTAAGGAACGCACACACATACATGTTGGATTGGATCAAAGAAAAAATTAAGGTTAAAATTTTATCTATTATATTGTTGAGCACCGTCTAACTCGTACTTGGTTCTTAACTCGTCTTCGTGGCTGTCAAAGACTACTATGTGGTTGTCGAATATATGATGTAATTTTAGGAGACTGTTCCTATTACATATGATTCAGCTCCTGTCCTCTTTCCCTCCCCAAAACGAAAAATTGTTCATTTACTTTCTTCATCCGCAATGCCATGGCTCCTCTCCAATTGGAGGTAGCCTTTTCCTTTTCCTTTTTTCTTTTTTCCTCCTAGTTAGACTATATGGAAGATTTAAAACAAGAAGGCACTATCATAGGGATGAATTTATGGTTAAAAAAAACTGTAAGGTCATGTCAAATGATATGCAAAAGTCTGAAGTTGGATCAAAGAGATGTTATTTTTTTTTTCCAAGATATAATCGGTTCTAAGGCTGGGCACTATTCCTACTAACATGAAAAATCGATCCCGTCACAGCCCGAATCGAGTCAGATCGGTTTGTATTTCGCGCGGATAGTCGCTAACAATTAAAAGAGGTTCAGATGATTGTGTAAGGAACAAATCTCTTGAAACAAAGTCCCAAAAAGGGGTGTCTTCTTTGACAAAGATTTACAATTCGGAAACGAAACAGAATGCCTCCAGGGGCGCAAACACACGAGTACTGAAAGATGAATTTTAAAGTAAAACTAAGAAATTGAAATTACATATTCTCTATTGAGAGTGTTTGATTCGGGGTCTTTTCTTCTAT
>CAIGRB010094051.1:18059-48102 GCA_903798255.1 Fraxinus quadrangulata | reverse complement strand
ATGAAAAATTTCACGAAATTTCATTAGTTCTAATGGAAAATTGCAACTAAAATTATTTGTCTAAATCTAATGAATAGGGGCAATAAAAATAAATTATCAAAGACTTAAAAAAAAAAAATTAAACAAGGCAAGGACCTCGCCTAGCCTTAAACAGGTAACGGGGAGGGGACAGGACATGACGAGACGGGGTGGGGTGGGGGGAAAGGGAGGTTGCCCCGACCCCTGCCCCGCGTTGCCATCCCTATTAGAATTGAGTTGTAACTCGAATTCGTATTGATTATTTGATTGAAATACTGTTGGAAGAGTATTGAGAGTTGGTGTAAACTTGAAGATGTCTTGCGGGAGTCCAAGGTGAATTTGACTCATATTTCTTTCCGAATTCTCTATTGTTGGTTTTATCCATTGTATTTGGACTTCACCTTATATTAAACTCTTCATGTATTAATTTTCCTAATGTGTTAGGGATTTTTTCGTTATAAACATGTAGTGTACAATAAATATTGAAATTGACTAATTGTCCAATTATTATTGGTCCAAATAGATTATTTGTAAATCCTTAATATTGATTATAATGAATTCTTCGTCTTTGTCCGTGGTTTTTCCAAATATGGATTTCCACTTAAAATTTATTTTCTTTGTGATCCATTATTTTCATATTCCTCATATTATTTTCGTTTTAATTATTTGGCTCGATTCTTAANTAATTGAGACTTTTACGAACGGACGCCTTTTAAACATAAATTTCAATAATTGAATTAATAGTAATTTGAGACTTTTTCGCTTTGAGCACCTTTTTTTCTAGAATGGATGAAAATGTTGACCTGGTAGATGAAAATATAACGTAATTTCAATAATTAGTTAATTTGGTGATTTGTTGTGTAATTGACAAATACACAATTGATTGGACTCGTTGTAGGTCATAATTTTGTTTAAATAAGCTTTAAAATGAAGTGATATCTAACATGTAACATATACACATTAAAATATCATCTTCATCGCATCTCTATATAAACAATATTCATTTTCCATGCGCTGAATCGATATTAGCCCCTGTTTGAGCAACCTTATTTTTTTCATTCTCATTTTTCTACTCATTTTCAACCACAAATACTTCAATAAAATAATATTTTCCATCACATCGATAACTTTTCCTTCTTTTTCAATCACACATTCTCCATCAATCTACTATTCCAAAATAATGTGACTCAAACACACCATAGTAAGACTTTAATTCAAAATCTTTATATCACATTAATTAAAAACTTATCGTGTTTAAATGTTTAAACAGTGAATTTAGAGACAAATCACGTAAAAAGTGGTCACTATTGAAATGTCGGACTAGAATTTGTCAAGTTGTCTGCATGAATCCGATAAGAAGTTGCAACTCGTGCTTTATCGAACTCCACAATGTTTTCTATGAAATCTCATTTTAAATATATTCTCCTTTTCTTTATATTAATTTTTATTGATTCCAAGAAGGCAAGTGAAGAATATGAAAAAGAACCTCCTCAGCCTTACAACCTGCCTCGATAATCAACACCTTTAACTTTGTATATAAACCGTGCCAGTCTTTACCAAAATTCACAAGTTTTCCTTTGAAAATCCTCTTACTCTTCAACAGCTACATCAGTTCAAACTCGCTGATTTTCTTTGCAGTTTTAAGGTTAGTTTTCATCGACGTTCTGTTAAGTGAAAGTCGTTTCTAGCCATGCAAAGAGATAAACGTGCTATTAGTATGCATTACACTCGTCTATTTGCGCATATCAGCATATGAGGATCTCTTATACCTCTCTGAAATTGATCCAATTCTTATGTTGTACGCACACGCACACACCAATTTCTTAGCTGAATCATAGTCATTATCAAAACCCTTAGATAATTATTTTACGAATAATGCTATTTAGCTTCACTTGTGTTTGATACTAGTCTAAGGGCTAATTAATTAATTTAGCATATTAAATGACTCATATATTCTTATTTAAGATGTTCAATCATTTAGAATATTTAGCCCTTGTTTGACAATTGTTATTTCAAAACTCTTTTATTTTCCTTACATATTCATTTTTAACCACACATTCACAAAATAAAATATTCTGCACGTAAATTCAAAACTTTTCCATACTTTTAACTACGCATTCTCCAAAAAAATCATTTTTCAAAACTCCTTTTACCCAAATAATGATTGTCAAACGGGGGCTTAGTTGACAATTAGACTAGTGTTAAAACACCAATGAGATTAAAGCAGTACCTCAAAATGTTGTTGTAACAGTGTAGAGATTTCGTCATGATGTTCGCTAATACATGCTTTGTCTAATCGATTCAACACTGTCGAGCACATGACGTTGAGTATTCAAGTTCCATTCACACTCATTTGTGAAAATTGTACATGTTTCAAGATTTGTATTAATACATTGTATGGTTCAACAAGAAGCATCACCTAAATGAGATGCATGTTCAGAATATTGGATACATTAATTGCTAGGAATCTGAGAGAACTGTTTCTCCTCAGTGTACGAGAGAGAGATTGAGGTGTCAGATTTCCGTCAAAAACACCTTCTTCTTGATTTTAGTAAAAACCTACATGAGCAAGCGGCATAACTCCCACCATTTAAATTTGTGCATTTTTAATTTTATTTTGATCATTATTGTTCTAGGAGTCTGGAATAGAGCTTAACCGTTTAAGATATTTTCTGGAATCAGGAACAATGAGCAGGCCTGGAGATTGGAACTGCAGATCATGCCAACACCTGAACTTCCAGAGAAGGGACTCCTGCCAACGATGTAGTGAGCCAAGACCCGGTGATTATGGACTTAGTTTTGGTGGAAGAGGCGGCAGTTCTTCATTCGGGTTTACCGGCCCCGACGTAAGGCCTGGTGACTGGTACTGCGCAATGGGGAACTGTGGCGCACACAACTTCGCCAGTCGCTCCAACTGCTTCAAGTGCGGAGCACTTAAGGATCATGACTCCTCCGGTGGAGGTGACTTTGAGGCTGAGACGTCACGGCCTAGAGGATATGGCAGCAGCGGCAGCGGTGGCGGCCGCTCTGGATGGAAATCTGGTGACTGGATTTGCACCAGGTAAATCCCATACACACTCGAACCGATCAACTTCACAATTAAATAAATTAATTTAAAAATAAGTAACTTATAACTTTCATCATTATGAAAAAATATTTACTTCTCCGAAGTAAATTTCTGAAGCTAAGTCAATCATGAGATTTTGGACGGACCCTGTCTGTCAATTTATTTATTAAAAACTAACATGAAAGTAAAAATATTAATTAACCTAAGAACTTTTGTTTGTAGCACGTCGTGTTATATATGCTGAGATACAAAATTTTTAATATAAAATTGCGATTAAACAGGCCAGGATGCAACGAACACAACTTTGCTAGCAGGATGGAATGCTTTAGTTGCAATGCACCAAGGGACTCAAGCAGCAAGCGTTCATACTAAAGAGAATCAAGATACAAGGATTCTAATGATATGAAGCCAAAATGTTACTCTCTTATTTAATTTTTCCATGTTACTTCTTTTAATTAATTACCCTTGTTCTTTTTTCGTTTCGATTTCATATTTTAAGTGAGTTTTTTGATGAATTAAGCAGAGCTCAGTATTTAATTTTGTGAACTTTATCATTAATATTAATTAGATATATACCTTTGTATTTGGGGTTGTTTCAATTTTATTATTTTTATAAATGTTGAGAGATTTATAGCATGTTTTTTTTTTTTACGTTTGTTTAACTCAATTATAAGGATGCACGGAAACTTCTAGAATGCTAGTCTTTCCGCTTCGAACATGTTTCGGATTCAAAACTCTCGAAATCGATTCAGAAACTCATTTTTTTAAAAGAAAAACTCGGAAACTTATTAAGAATATTTTTAAAAGAATTTGTTAATTTTTTTGTTTGAATATTAACTTATTAAGAATTTTTTTTTTTTTTTAAGATAACATGGAGTATTAGTCGAAAACTTAGTTGGATTAGATTGATTGTGATATTTTATTATTTAATTAATATTAAGATAAACTTTATTAAGAATATTAAATTTATAGACATAATTAATAATTTTATAAATGACATTTCGCACGATTTTGGAAATCTGGTGACTGGATTTGTACCAGGTAAATCCCATACACACTCGAACCGATAAACTTCACAATTAAATAAATTAATTTAAAAATAAGTAACTTATAACTTTCATCATTATGAAAAAATATTTACTTCTCCCAAGTAAATTTCTGAAGCTAAGTCAATCCTGAGATTTTGGACGGACCCTGTCTGTCAATTTATATATTAAAAACTAACATGAAAGTAAAAATATTAATTAACCTAAGAACTTTTGTTCGTAGCACGTCGTGTTATATGCTGAGACATAAAATTTTTAATATAAAATTGCGATTAAACAGGCCAGGATGCAACGAACACAACTTTGCTAGCAGGATGGAATGCTTTAGTTGCAACGCACCGAGGGAGTCAAGCAGCAAGCGTTCATACTAAGAGACAATCAAGATACAAGGATTCTAATGATATGAAGCCAAAATGTTACCCTCTTATTTAATTTTTCCCTGTTACTTCTTTTAATTAATTACCCATGTTCTTTTTTCTTTTCGATTTCATATTTTAAGTGAGTTTTTGATGAATTAAGCAGAGCTCAGTATTTAATTTTGTGAACTTTATCATTAATATTAATTAGATATATACCTTTGTATTTGGGGTTGTTTCAATTTTATTATTTCGATATATGTTGAGAGATTTATAGCATGATTTTCAATTTATAAGGATGCACGAAAACTTCTAGAATGCTAGTATTTCCGCTTCGAACATGTTTCGGATTCAAAACTCTCGAAATCGATTCAGAAACTCATTTTTTAAAAAGAATAACTCAGAAACTTATTAAGAATATTTTTAAAAGAATTTGTTAATTTTTTTGTTTGAATATTAACTTATTAAGATTTTTTTTTTTTAAAGATAACATGGTGTTTTTGTCGAAAACTTAGTTGGATTAGATTGATTGTGATATTTTATTATTTAATTAATATTAAGATAAACTTTATTAAGAATATTAAATTTATAGACATAATTAATAATTTTATAAATGACATTTCGCACGATTTCAATTCCTTTTTATTTTATCAAAAAATAATGTTTAAACTTGTCTTGTCGTGTTATGTCGCATTCCGTTTCCCTTTTTCTGTTTACGTGCATCCTAATAAACATACGTGCTAGTACTATTAGGAGGCTATTTCACTAGGAAGATGTTATATTAAGTTGTCGTGTACGGGCATACTTTTCTCCCCATATGGCCAGGAACAGTCCAATAGCTAAGCATATATCCTACCCATAAGCATGGACGTGTATCGATTATTTTGGGTTTGCAGGTATAAGCGAGGGATAAGGTTTTATCGGGTGTAGGACCTGAGGGTCGCATGGGCGGTTCATGAAAGTTGGTATCAAAGTGGTGCCCACTTAAATGTGCATTGCTAGTTGCGAGAGATTATCGACATGCATTCTTATGGAAATGAATTTGGGACCACTAAATATTTGACATATGGGTCAACAAGCAACCATAGTTGACGAGAAAGCTTTAGGGCTGGTAAATGATATAGGCAAACATTGTGCGAACGGGCCTCTATGTGCTCTGTCAATATGTTTCATGGAGCTTGTTGAACATTATAGAGGAGATCACGATGATGTGCATTTTATATTGGTGCTTCGACATGCATAGTGGCTCTGCTGGAGAGGGCCATTCAAGGAACTAATTCTCGAGGTACATAGGGTGAATGTTGATGTCTGAGACGGTATGTATCAAGGTATTGCATGAACATGTGCAATGGGCACCATGTGAATGCCCCTCCATCAGGAGATGGTATCTCAATTGTGAAAATTCTTACAATGAGAGGGTTTCGCGGTAATGCGAAGTTCACTTCCCACTACGAGGGTGTTAGCGGATTGAATGGGGAAGAATTTCATGTACTGAGCTTACTTCCATCCCCATATGACATGTCAAGGTCACCAATTGCTAGGCTTATGGCTTATATTATCAAAGAGTAAACTAATGGTGTCATCATATGTAGGTATTGTGCAGCATCCTGCAATAAACGTGCGTGATTTCATTTCCTAATTTATTTATTTAAATTTGTCGGAACGTGTCGTGTTGAATTTCGTTTCCCCTTTATCATTTACGTGCATGCTAATAAACATGGCTCCTTGTACTATTTGGAGGCTATTTCGCATGAAAGATCTTATATGGTTTGTTCAGACTCCAAAAGTTTGAAACCCTTTTTACAGGGAACAATTTCTTTTGTAGAGTTTATAATATTACGTTAGTACAATTAAAAAGACTATTTGGCTATCATATGTTTTACAAGTTATTCTTATAATACATAATAATTGATATAAAATATCACATAATGATGAGACGACGTCCCCCTATTGGTGGGGTGCCTGCGGGCCAATAGAGGGCTCTACCTCATCATTATGTGACCCTTTATGTAAAAGGCCCGCAGACACCCCACTAATAGGGACACTATCTCATCATTACGTGATTCTTTATGTAAAAGATTGTGTACCACAAGAATAACTCATGTTTTACAGGGATATTGTAACTCATTCATCTCAGCAGGGTAGGGCACGACATGATAGGGCAGGGCAGGGTAGCCCAATGCTTCCATGATATGTGAGAAATAAATAAACATTGAAATGTTATATTTTTGGTATGTTGTTGTTTTATATTCAACAAATTAATTAACATATACCAAATCTCAGGCCCTGCATCTCATAATTATATCTGCAAAAAAAGTTACCAGATGGGAATCAGATTCAGATAATCTTGAATATCTAGCACGAATTTTAATGAAACTAGACTCCTTTTGTGTTTATATCTTTTTTGCATCCTTGGAGCTGTAGTTGGAGCCAACCCTACTAGACAGTGAGCCAACAGTGACAGAAGGCATCTGTCGCTAATTAGTAACGAAATTTAGTTGTTGCTGCTGTTAGCACTTTTTCTAGCTAGTAGTGAACCCTATAACCCTAGTTAGATTTATGTCAATTTTTTACCACTAAATGTAGCACGATTTTATTAAAAAAATAAAATGAAGGTCATACTTAGGAGGAGCGCAACGTGGTCTCCAACTAGACGTGAAGAAAAAAAATAGACAAGACTTGTTCCGTCTAGATGCAAAGAGTACAATTTAAAAAGTTAAAACATCTACAGTTAATTCGATAGTCATAACTCTTCGTCGTCATACGCCTAATATAAATTCATTGTGTGCTCTTCGCATTTGAATTTGTTACCTGAAGGAGATATAAAATTTATCATTGTACCCAAAGTTCAAAAAGTTCATAACTTCATCTCAGTCTATTAGAATGTATCCAAAAGTGTCGTCGACGTATCAATATGATATTGCTTAGTTTTTAGATTGGAACATAGCTCCATATTGCTATATGTTGTTGATTACTCAACAATTTACTATATTTGAATGAAATCTAATAAATAGATATATACACTACTTTATTCCAAGATGTTTAGTGTTTATATTGGACAAAATTGGATAAGAACGGTCAATAAATTTAATAAATATTTTTTCTTCCATAATTGGCACTTATCGTGAATCTAGCTAATAGTTTATTAAAAACCGTATTTTATAGTGCTTAAAACTTTGGAGCGACCGAGTCTCGAAATCCGACCCCTACAATTATATGGTCGATTATTTTAACGTTATTAACAAATTTTGCTAGACATAGGATTCCCTAGCTTTTTGAGATAAAATCTTTTGAGTTCCTTTCATTGACCTAATGGGGAGCATGCTTAAGTAGAGAGATTAGTGGTCAAAAAGAAACCACACATTCTTTAGTGTCGCCTACTAAGCTCCATTATTTAGCTTTTAAAGGAGATTCTTGTCTTCCTTTGAGCAGCCTTTGATTTCTCTGTCATGTAATTTTTTGATACAAAGTCCAAATTACATAGCATATTGTCATTTCAACTGGGGTCCAACATGAATGAATGATTTGTTGTACTATCCAGCCATATTCATGTTTAAGAAATTTATATTCAAAATTTTGTCTTCATCTTATTTGCAGAATAGATTTTTTTTTTCTTTTGTTCATAACTTCTATAAATAAGTGAAAAATGAGAGATTTGATAGGGTGGTCGTTGTGATTTTATTTAGTTGTCGTGCCCTATTTGGTATGTTAAGTCAATCATGCTCTATGGAAGAGACTCTATATATGATGGAAGAAGACACTATCGAGATAATCCTCTAAAAGGGAATTGTGCTACTTAAGTTAATATTATGAGGTGGACCTCGACCCAATGATAAGTTCCCTCTTAAGGGTTTTAATTTGCTTACTTATCTATCATTATTAGACATGAAAGTGTCATTTTATTGCCGTCATCCAATATTTAAGTGACCTTCGACTAAAAACATCGCTACTCGACAAACAATTTAAATAATATTTCACATTATGGATAGAATTCAAAGTTCTAAATTGCATGAGAAAAAATTGAGAGATACTCTCTTTCACACTTTAATCATATGGTCAGATGGCCCCTAAAGCAATCAAATCAGTCAACTGAATTTTCTGTGCAATAAACCACTGTGTTAGTCAATGATTGCAAAAGTATTAAATATTTTTGTCCAATATTCCTCAGTGCATCTTTTAATCGCTTTATAGTTCATGCCCCTCACTTCTTTTAAGGTTAATATTGGATGCTAGCAGGCAAGTTAGCAACAAATTGGGCCACGACTAGGTATAAAAGCTATAAAGATTAAATTTAAAGCACTCAAATTTAGTGACCATGTATGGTTTGGAATACTCTCGAGGCAAGATATCAAAAAGGAAATTATAAAGAAAACAGGAAAAAAAAATTGTAATTTAAGTGGCATTTAAATAGACGAATTCTAAGTTTACGCGACATTGATATTTAATGAATAAATGGTCAAATTATAAAATTAGTCTTCAATTAGTTCCATCTATATTCCAATATTTCTGCTGACGTGTCTTTTATTTATTAAGATTGTAATTTCATCTTAAAAGGTCGATCTTGATAAAAGAACTAACATAAACTCCTTATATGTTTTCTAAATTTCGGTATCTAACCATGTGAGATTTAATCTATTAACATGCTCCTATAAGATAATGACTTGTTTGATTAGATCAACCTTAAAATTCGTGAGCTCGTTTGAGTATTAATTAGATTGAAATGTTCATTGGAATTTAATGAACTTTGAAAATATAAAGACGTAGGTCTTATATTAACATGTTAATCTTGTTAAAAAAAACTAGTTCAAGTTCTTATATATTGGTCTAAATTTCGATATTTAATCGATTTAGAATTTATCATTTAATATTATTAAGATTAAAATAAAGATAATATAATAGAGTAAAAGAGAAAGAAAATTTAATATCCTGAAAATAAAAATAGAATCAATTAATTGTTGAATCAATTCGTTTAATGAAACCTCTACATTTAGACCTCCGTCAAAATATTTTCTATTTTTTGTCAGCCATGTTGGCTTAACGAAGTCCTTGATAACTTGTATTGAAGGAATTTTTTTAATATCATCTATTTTAGCTTTATATAGCAATTCTTTTAAATAATTTACGACTCTATTGAAGATACTCTAAGCTATATGACTTAATTGATCCGTGTAAAAATATGTTCTGAGCTTCAAAGTTGTAGAACTGACAACTTGTGGACCCATGGGTGGACCCACTTGGGTCATGCGGGTTCGAGTGCCCCCACAAAATTTGAACTTTTTTTTTTCAAAAATTCTGTGGTTGCCTTTTTTTCTTTCTTTCTTTTTTTTTTTTTAAAAAGTTTAGGTTTCTTGTTTATGTTCAAGGAGTGTCTCTTTTGTTAGTTTATCTGATTATTCATTTGTTAGCGAAATGAATTGTTGAATTATAGCTTTAGAAGTTCTTCAAATATGAATTTAGTGGTAAACAAATAGAGAGTCAAGAAAAGAGTTTCAAACATAGAAGAATCTTTACAATTTCTAATTTTTTTTTTTTTTTATCATTTTGGAGAAGTAAAAATCGCGAGAAATGGTGGATTTTTCATGCTTAAAATCACAGTTTACGTGTTGAATCCTTACGGCTTTTAAAGATTTAATATTCGATTTTGTTCGCCGTATATGATATATCTTTATCATGACTAATTATAATTTTTATAGTGGGAGGTGTCTTGGAGCCCTACACGATCAACGTGTCATTACTTTAAAGTTTAAGAAAATAATGATAAATAATATTTGGACATCATAATATGATTTTAAATTGGTAAACTAAATTAAATGGCTTAAATAATTAAAAATGAGGTAAATAATGGGTCTTAAAGATTAAGAGTAATGATAGGTGAAATTAAATAAGTAATTTAGTTTCACCTTTTATTTTTTTATTTATTTATTTTTTTATACTCAAAAATCCCAGCTTACGCCGAACTATATACTGAACCACCCATCATCGGTGTCTCAACTCTGGGTGGAGGTAGATCGCGGGTTATCCCCAATCAAGTCAGGGTCCATGCATAAAGTTTAGGTTTCTTGTTTATGTTCAATGAGTGTCCCTTTTGTTAGTTTATCTGATTATTCATTTGTTAGTGAAATGAATTATTGAATTATAGCTTTAGAAGTTCTTCAAATATGAATTTAGTGGCAAAGAAATAGAGAGTTAAGAAAAGAGTTTCAAACATAGTAGAATCTTTACAATTTCTAAATTCTATTTTATTATTTTGGAGAAGTAAAAATCGCGAGAAACGGTGGATTTTCATGCCTAAAATCACAGTTTACTTGTTGGATCCTTACAGCTTTTAAAGATTTAATGTTCGATTTTGTTCGCCGTATATGATATATCTTTATCATGACTAATTATAATTTTTATAGTGGGAGGTGTCTTGGAGCCCTACACGATCGACGTGTCATTACTTTAAAGTTTAAGAAAATAATTATAAATAATATTTGGACATCATAATATGATTTTAAATTAGTAAACTAAATTAAATGGCTTAAATAATTAAAAATGAGGTAAATAACGGGTCTTAAAGATTAAGAGTAATGATATTTAGCCCAATTGGAGTACAACCCCAGTCTAGGTGAAGTTAATATGACATTAAATGATAGGTAAAATTAAATAAGTCATTTAATTTCATCTTTTATTTAACTTATAATTGAGAGTCACCTAGATTGGGGTTGTAACCTCAATGAGGCTAAATAGCATTACTCAATGATTAATTAGCATAGATTAGGTTAGAATTAAGACCTTGCCTATTTTTCTTCACCTCTTTACTTATAAAAGTCGGCTCCTTCTCATTCGCGAACGAATTCTTACTTTGCTTTCTCGAATTGAAGGATTGGTTGTAAGGTATTAAAACATATAGCCCCTTCTGGTCTCCATTATTTTAAATCATAATTTTTAAAATAATATTTTTTTTGGAGAATATGTAGTTAAAAAAAAAAAAAATTTTTTAGTTTACGTGTATTTACGAAAAATTGTATGATCGTACATAAGAGAGAATAATTTTTTTTTAAAATAATGAGAGCCAAACAGGATCATATATTTGTATATATACCTATGCACCGACATTGATGTCTGTGTACACGGGCGGACGCGGGGGTGGCCGGGGGGTCACGTGACCCAACTCTGCTCCTTTTTGTTTTCACCATTAAATTTTTTATGTTTTTGTTTCACTTTTCGAAGTCATTATAAGATGTAAAAAGAAATCAAAATATTACATTCTTAATATCATTTCGAAATGCTCACGGTCTAATTCTCTACGTCGTTAATGACGTACAAAACAATCAATCGTAGCAAATGTTATGACTTGTCAAAGTAGGATGTTTAAAATTAGTATTTCAAAAATTTCGATAACATGCTAATATTAAATAAATTTCGACGATCGTACGCTAATCGAATATACAAATTGCTTATGTCATCTCAAAACTTATTTCGAAAACTACATTATAGACATATCGAATAGTCCAAACAGATATCAAAGATAGTTAAATATGCGTTAAACGTGAGTCTTAAAAAAAGACGTCTAACTCGCATTTTCTTTAAAAAAATTCAATTATTTCATAAACATTTATTAATTTTGGAATACAAATTTCTCAATGNAATTATTTCATTAATATTTATTATTTTTGCAATACAAATTTCTCAATATAAATTTCATCATTTTATTCGGAAATTTTGTATGGAAAACTTCAAAATTTTACATCTGAAAAAGTCATATCCTATATAAATTTTCGGTTGCAAAATTACATGGGATATGGTTTTTTTGAACGTAAATTTTCGATTATAAAATTGCTTACAACTTCTTTACAAATTCAATTGTACTTTCCTAATTTTAAACTTCTGCGCCTTCCCCTGCGTGTGTGTTGAAAGAAGTATATGAATTGCGTGTACTCTCATAAAGGCAAGTTGATATTATTTAGTCAATAGGTGTCATCCATATATATATTAAACTATTTATACACACAAAATATACACTTCGATCAACACTTCTCTATGTGTCAAGAATCTGACAAATGATTGGAAAATGCATTGTCAAGATTAATGTCAAACTTTGTCAATTCACATGGGTATAAACTAATGTATCAATCTTTATGTACATGTAGTATTGTTCATTTATAGATATGTGGTTGTATGTGTATCCACATGTACGTATACAAGGCTTGGTGGGTACATATGCAGGCTTCACGTGTGTACATAATGTATGTAAATATTTGTGACTTTGTGTCTATATGTATATAAATGTTCTTTTATGATTCTTTTTAATAAATTATTATTTTAATAGTTATTCATTGGTTACTATGTAATAAATTTACAATGTTTATGAACCTTAACACTTTTATAATATAAAATTATAACTAAGTTTATAGAAGAAGGTTATGGGTTCATATTTAGAGAGTGAATTTCTAGTTGAAATTTCTAAATAAATGATAATGAATTAGGATTTCGGCACGTTGACTTCGTGGGCGACTTGGACATCTCCACTTACTATTCTAAAAGTTTATTTCTACGACTTTCAAGTAAATAAACCTCTCATTCTCTTCATGCGTACTTTACATCGTTAAATACATAAATGTGTTACCTAAATTTATTATTATTATGTGAGCTTGATATTTGATTATTACATTTTATATCATTAATGCTTTTCATAATATATTCATGTACGTCAATGCATCCATAAGCATACATGAATTTTCAAAGATAAGAAATTACCAAATGTCAATATATTTTCAAATGATGAAAGCAAAATGATGCGATGAGAATTCCTTGAGACAATATGGATTCAGTACTATTCGAATTGAATGTTCAATTTCTACTCTAATAAGAAAAAATAAACCATTTTGAAATTTACTTTAATTATCTTAAATAAATCATTTCAGACTATGTAATGTTCTTTACGCAGTTGTTTATGATTTTATAAATTTCGTAAATTATAATATCAATTAAGTTCAATGGATGTTATTCAATTTTATCTATTTTGCTGCATATATATTTTATAAATGAAAATTTATGTTAGCACTCATAAGTTTAGAATTTTCTAGACTCAGGGTGTTACAAAATGTGATTGGGAAGGTAAGGGTGTCGTTGAAATTACTATTTTGGATGAAGGGTTTTTTGGAGTTCAAGATCTCAGCAATTTCGAAGTTTAACGAAATTTAGTTTCTTAGGCATAATTGGATTTGCTCTTTGTCTGGCAATGGGTTAAAAATTGAATGTTTAGATTAACGAATTATTGCGTGCAAATTTCACTTTCAGCTCCCCACAAAATCTTTACTTCCGTCTTTGACTTCTTGCAAAATATGAAAACACGTATGTTACAATTATAGTAGTGTCTTTATTTATTTTCATTAATGTTATGTTTTTTTTTTAAATTGCATTTTAATTTTTGACCAATAATACAAAAAGTCCGACTCCGCTCCTATGCGGACCTATCACTCCTCCGGGCATATTGTTGGTAAATATATGCTAATTTATGGTCGAGCTACTCACATTCGGTAAAGAAGAATATATAATACTCAACTTGATTAAATATTAAGAACTTCTCAACTTGTTTGAACTAATTTATGGTAAAGTTGATATCATTGGTTAGTACATTTATTTTTTTTAAAAGATGGTTTTACTAAAAAAGACCCTTACTGTGACTAATCTATGAAAAATTATGTGTCACAATTTTGATGAAAAATAAATCCAATTTACATGTGAGGAAGTATTTTAGAGACAAAATTTAAATGCATAAACAAATAATGTGACCATTCTTGTTTAAGCTTTCATATGAGAATGGGATATTTGGAAATTTAAGTAATGTTGGATGTCAATGAATAGCCAATACTTTAGTTTTTCTAAGCCCATTTTTAATTTAAGAATAATTATAATAATTTTAAGTTCATTTGGATTTCTCCATAATTAAACCTCTAATTTTCAATCCAAGATCCTTGATGATAATGTCAAACATCCTGGATATACCCATTTTCGAGCTGGGAGTACACAAGCAATTAAATTAGCGTGAACATGACCTTCAATCACCCGCAAAGAGGCTAGGGGAATTATTCCCATAGCCCTTCCAATTCTTAAATTAGAATAATGAATAATTGTTAGGTATGTATAGAACTAATGAGGTGTAATCTATAAGAAATAGAATATTTGTAGAATTTTAGGTTGACCAGATAGGTTGGACTCTAACTTCTAGTGTGGGTTGGCCACAGGAGATCTCTAGGAGGAGCTAATTGAGTTAGTTGTAGTAGGAATTCTAGTCTCGCTAGTTGAGCTCCAAGGAGAAGGCTAATGAGAGTATCGAGGGACCCCGACCCTAGTGGCATTCTCCGAAGGGCTAAGCAAATAGGTCAGGCTACCCAACGTCAGGTTGAGGAAGGTGGTCCACCTCGGAGATACTAGTAGGTCAAGGAAGGTCAAGGACTTGTATGGTTGGGGACCCTTACCTCTATTAGCCCAGGCCTAGATGATAATGGTATCATCTGTGGCTCCGTGCACGAGTTTGAAGTCGAGGTTGGGTGTTCTATATGTGGAGTCTTCGAGCATGTGGTGCTCACTCCCGTATTTAACAGTCAACTTTTTTGAAAGGATGTGTAGTCATCGTGGAATTATGATTGTGTGATGTGGAGGATGTGTGCTCGTCCTTGCTAAGTGTGTCTGTTGGGTTTTGATATCCAATAAATTCGAGTGAGATTTAAAACAGTTGTCGGATTATTTAATGCCAACAAATACTTTGCTCGACTTGGAAACAACCTATACTTTTCGAAGTCCCAAGTATGAGTTTCGATGATTANTATACTTTTGGATGGCCCAAGTTTGAGTTTGGATGGTTATGCTGTTAGCCTATTTATGTAGTTAGTTGTAGGAATTATTTGGTAGCTCATTTAGTGGACTTTGGCCCATTTTGTAGGGAGTGTTTGGCCCAAACTAAGTGATCTAATTGACCCCTTTTATATTCTCATTCCCAAAGTTTTTTGAGTGTGTATAGTGTGTGCAAGAGAGTGGAGAGGAGAGGTAGCCAAAGAGAGAAAATGAGGGGGCATCCGGTTTGGTGAATTTCTTGGTGAGTTTCAACAATTGTTATTATTTTCTCCTTCCTCTCTGTGTGGGCTTGCAATCACCACCATCATATCTCCTTTGTGGGGATGAAATTTGGAGAAAACAAGGTGTAGAAGTTTTGGGTCGAGTCTCGGTAATGTGGTGTTCGTTTGGTTGTTTTCTGAGCCCGAAAATTGGATATTGGAGCTCAAAAATCTTACATGCCATTTGTGCATTAATAGCACGTTAGGGGGCTTCATGGGAGATAAGTAGTGGGGCGGACTGCTAGGATGGTGCGCATCTTTGTCCTCCTCCCCATAAATACTCCATCTTGGTTTTCATAGTTACATTTGTCTTCACCACTCTTAGAAAAGTATAGAGCTCAAGCATCCAGACTTTAAAAGTACCACAAAGAATTTCTAAGTTAGTTATTCCTAGTTTTTTCATTCATATATAGTAGGAATGAATATGGTGAGGAGAGCAACGTGGAGAGGGAGAGGGTGGCTAGCGACCTCGAGGTCATGGATCATAGTAAGGAGAGTAGGGATAATGAAGACAGAGCCATCGGGGATCCCTAAGAGTTCGATTTAGTGCAAAGAGCGAGGGTGACGAGGTCATGATCACAAGGAACATACTGAAGGTGATTCCATTAAGGTTGAAGTTTGGGGGCTCGCATTTGGAGGTACCCAACAAGTCTTGCTCTTACAAGGAGTATGGTTGTGGCTAGGCAGTTCGGGCTACTAAAGATGTGTGAGGTGAGAGCCCCAAGAGGGAGGATAGGTCGCACTCTTGTAGACCGGGTGAAATAGTCTCCATTAGGGACTCTCTAAAGGAGGATTTTAGGTGACCTTTGTACCCGTTCCTCATAGAAGTACTCGTTACTTGCCTTATCAATACAAGGTAACTAGCCTTGAAAGGGTGATCACTACTCGTGTATTTTTTATAATCTGTTATTACTTGTTCATTAGGGCTACCCTCGACCAGTAGAGGTTAGTACTCGACCTCAAGAACCTACGTGGCCTAAGCAACCTAGTGTACCAATCTACTAAGAGAGGGTTCAAGGCCTTGAAGATCCTGACTTTATTATGGGGATGGAAGAAGCGTTTCTTTTAAGTTGGAGTGAGTGATGCAATGTACTTAAGCTTAGTGTAACGACACATGTACTTTATGTTATGGATGTTCATGCTTGCCCAATGTTTTATTTAGTGTGCAATTAATAATCTTATCGATATTGTGATTGATTTAGTCTTGCATTGAAATGTACCTTGTAAGTTATAGACGATCGATTTCGCCTATTAAATTTAATTATAATATGGGTAAATTTCATTCCACACATACTTGAAAGTTTTGCATTTTATTTACTTTAATTTGCAAGCATGCCCTTTCAAACTTAAATTGATTTCAAAACTATTGTGTATTGTCCATTAGTTTGGGAACCAAAAAACTGTTCCAAAATTTTACAAATACTCTAACCGATGTTTTAAAATAAATTTAAATTTAGAAATAAAAGCTTAATTAATCAATTAAAAATAGAAAATTAAGAAGCTCGGTCCCAGATATATAATATTATTGAACTATTCTCTTATTTTTCAAAATTTTGTAGTTTAACTTTTCTATTTTTCATTTTATTTTATTTTGTTTTATTCCTGGGAGTTGAAATTTTATTTTGTAGTTTTGTAATGATTTTTATTTTATAAGGATAAAAAAATCCAATAAGAAACATTCCCAATCCCACATCAATGGAAATGAAGAGAATAAACCGATTCATAAGTTGGAGTACAATTGCGTTGTTTGCTGAGCTCAGCAACGTGGGCTTGTAACCCAAGTGGGGGCATTATGATGTTGTGACATTGATCTGGCCCGGATAGTAGGGCGTCGTGGAGCTAATTGTTGGCCCGCCCCCTCCAAGCTGAGAGTTGGGCCTTGAGGCTTNGCATTGATCTAGCCCAGATAGTAGGGCTTAGTGGAGATAATTGTTGGCCCGCCCCCTCCATGCTGAGAGTTGGGCCTTGAGGCTTGGGCGAAAGCTTGGGTCTCGTGGCTCTTAGAGGTGAGGGCAATGCGTTAGCCTGGTTCCACGTAGGCAGTGGAAGGATAACGGGCCAGTGCCCTCCAAGTCCATTATTTACCTAAGGGCCAGCTCTAGTTAGACCAATTTTTTTTATTATTATTTTCAATTTTTCTAGGGATAATTGCAGCAACAGTCCCAAGTCTTTCACTTTTTTACAGACTTTACCTCGATCTTTACTTTATACCAACCACAATCCCAAAATTTTCATTTTATTGCACCACAAGGACAAATGGATGGTCCATTTGACCGTTGGTTGAACTAAAAAATGAAAAATTGACCAAATTAAAAATGATAAAACAGTAATTTTATATTTTTCTCACACTAAATAATTAAAATAAGTAAATTAGAAAAATCAAAATAAAAAAATAAAAGAAAATGAAACTCAAATATGAATTTTTGAATTAAAGTCCATGTAAGGCTTAACCCCAGTAAGCAATATTAGGGTGATCGGAAAGCGTCTAATCAATCTCTGAAATTTTTACAAGAACCCTACTATGAATACAGGAATTTTTCATAGAAAACATACAGAAAAATTTGAAATGAAAGGAAAGAATTGAAAGATTGGAAGAAGGAAAATACACACACACAAACAGGATTGAAACATTTTAAATTTCTCTTTTTACAATTACAAAGGCTCCTAAATTAGTAAATTACAGGAAAACAGAATGGCGAATTGTCCCTCGTCTCTGCAATATAAACACTTGCGACACGATTGAATAGCGAATATTTACATCTTCCACAACACCTTAATAATCCAAGAAAAGGCTGAATTCATGGCCTTCTAGTCGTAAAAGGGTCCTTAGAAAAGGAATGACATGATCTCAAAGGTCACAACTAGTTTCAACTTTACACAAGGATCTCATGCCCTTATCAATAGCTCGTAAACATTACTATTGTTATCACCCGAAACGCGTTTCAACATTTCCAAACTTTTACGACTGCCAAGAAAATCGATGCGCTTGAATTCCACGGAATTTTGTTTACTGGAGTATGCTGCTCGAAGCCGGTCAGCATGCCTCGAGTCTGTGTGAATAGCTACCTCTATTTCCTCAGTCGACATACTCTCCTGTGAGAAAAACAAGAAAAAGATTTTAATAGCGTACGAGGCTCGACTCCAAGTCACAAATTGAAAACCATTTTGTTTAAAGACACCATCACCACCCTTTTTATGGTGGCCGAAGCAATTAGTCAATGCAAAAAGAGAATCAAATACCTGGTAAAATGTATAGATATGATCCAACACCTGCAAACACGTAAAGCCTTTGTCACTAAAGAATGTCCTTGATCTCGGGCCCATCTCTGAAAAACGATCAATGGGAAACAGCAAAGTGAGGAAGTGACTTTTGAATATCAACTCGGACTTCTCACTGCAATTGAAGCCACAAATAAAGACACACGTTAGACCAAAAGCAGTGCGTGTTTGCACAAGACAATATTTTATGGGCTGAAACAGAAAAGCAAGAGTTTAATGGCTATAGCGACAGCGATATAGCGATCAATGACCTTTCTGTAAGTGGTTGGGATAAGTTGACAAATGAAGCCTCCAATTCTTTACCATTCCCCTTTGCATCAAACAATACGGTCGTGAGCTCTTCGTTGGCATTCTCAAAACTTGAAGAGTCTGTATAGATAGAAGCAGTGGAAGTTGGCTCAGATATTGACCAGCAGATAGAATCCAAAAGGCTGCTTGGCGTTATGGGACGTATTGGAATTTGACATGTCTGCAATCACAAACGCATTGTAGATTATGAGGATTTTCACATCTAAAACACATTTTTTTATTCATCAATGCAATAATTTCAAATTACACAGTATGCATTAGCCTAGAACTAATTATTCGCAGTTTACCTGCATCCGGTTACCTCGTCGCTTTCTGAGCCCATCTTTAGCCAAGTCTGCAATATTTTTTCTCTCTTCATGGCTTACTTTAATTACAGAACCAGGTGCACCTTGAGGACCAGTGAACCCATTAACTTCCTAAAGATAATCAAAGTTAAAGGCTCATAAATGAGAAAGTAATTAAGTGGTAATAATACCAATAGAATTTATTTAAATACTGCTTTGAAGTTTGTATGATGGGGGTCGAAAGATCGAATTCTATTTGAAAAATAAAAAAGAGGAAAAAGGCAAAAAAATGTCCACTTTTACATGGTCATTTACAAAAATTTCTAAATTTCTTCAATATCCATTTTACTATAATATAGATCAAAATGCCCTCATTAACAATTTTAAATTCCATACTGAAGACAAAATTATTTATGTAATTAAAAATTGTATTGATCAATAATAACTTGATACATAATCTATACTATTTATTTTAAAAAGTACCATGTCAATCATGCATTAAATGCTCATTTTTCCCAATAAGTGGCTAAATAAAACATTTATGAAACGTCGAGAAGTACACTTAGAATGTCAAGAACATTATGAAATGTAGAGAACTCTCATATTCAGAAAGAAATCTCGTTCTAAACAAATGAAGTGTCAAGTGTCAAGATAAACAATGTTCAAATGTCGATAACAACTTTTAAAATGTCGAGAACGTCATGAAATGTCAAAAATAACAACTATTAAACACAACTTATCAACAAAAACAAGATTTCAAAGAAATATTACCTTCTACCGAGAATTATGTAAAGCCTAGTCACTGTAAATTTAGATGAGATTAAATTTTTCGAAATGAAATTATATAATTTTGTTACAAATTGGAAGAATATAATTATTTTTTAGTGTTAATAACTTTTTTACTTCATCTTCTTCATTTTTTTCCAAAATTCTTGATCAATATCTAATAAATAATAAAAGTAAATGAATTCGTAAGGTATTAGCTAGCATTAATGTAACTTCTCATGGAAGCTACTTGTTCTTCTTGAAATTCGTGACAAATTGAAAAAAAAAAAATTGCTTCATTTTTCATCGAGGATATAATAGACAATGTAGTACCATATTTGGCAATTTTTGCAAGATTTATCAAAATTAGACATCTTTCAATTGACAAGCATGGAATTGACCATTTTTGTAAATTCCCCAATAAAAAAATATGATGACATAAGCAACATCAAACTGTTTGTACCAAAATATCCAAATTACCACTAGATTTATGCTGAGTGACGCCCTCTCACTTGGGAGGTGGGGCCCGCGATTATGTGAGGGGGCTGTCAGCAGGGGTACATCAAAAGTGTACACCTAGCACAACTCTTACCACTATAACAAGTCGCCATTTGAGGCTTCTTGTCTGACAATTATTTTGAAGCAGATCAACCAAGCAAAGCAAATTGTTGACTCGGAAACTCCAACCAGTTTAAAAGCATAATTTCAATTAGATTTACAATGACTCACTAATATCTTCAAAGTAGGATGTTGTGTCTGAATAAATTTTAACGTGAATCATATAAATCCATGGGCTCATTGGCTTGAATGGAGTCTAGATACAAAATATGGATCCAGTGAGGGTAAATTAACAAACATCCTAAATTTGTCCATAACTGTTAAAAAAGTGAATAAAGCTTTCTGGTTAAACACAAAATGAATATATTGGAATTATGAACTCAACAGAACAGGGAAGCAATAAGAAAGAAAGGGGAAAATACAACTTGAAAAGCTAAGAAAAACAATTAATATAAACAAAAAAAAAAAAAAAACTTGATACTGGGGATCAGACTAGTGATGAAAAGGTTGATCCACCTGCAACTAATGTAGGTTCAACCCTCAAGACAGGAGGTTTTGGGAAGGAGAGGTCTTCTTTGCATGGTCTAGAAAATCCCAATTGTGGCAAACCTAAAAGTGAGGTTAACAAAACACACATTTGTAAGGCAATTTTTGGAGGCATACGCCTCAACCGAGTAAGGTACACACCTCACAGCACTACCTCAAGGCTCGTGAGGCATGCACTCCATTTTCCAGATTCATTTACTTTGCTTTAGGTGTGGGTCCATGAAACAATAAAAATTCTTATTGATCCACTTCGGGAATAGCCCACAGCCCTACTAAAATATTAAAAATTGTGTTTCTCTAAAACACTTTGGGAATTTTCCACTGTCCCACACCAACTAAAGTAGTAGTTTCTTTTTATTACTTTATTGATTTTTCTTTTGTTTGTTTGGGCACTTTAAATTGTTCTATATGAATTTTGAAAATTGTTTCTGATTTATTATGTGCTTAGTGTGCATTTTATTAAATTTTTGACATTTTTATGGTTTACGGTGAGGCTTAAACCTCAAAACGCCTTGCATCAAGAAAGAAAAATGCCTCGATAAACATTGCTTTTTGGTAGACCATACAACTGAACAACAAAATACGTTTAAATAGTTGAAACAACTACATACCTCACCAGGAATGTTGTTTTGAACAGTATCAAGTATTGTTCCAATATTCCTAGCCAAATCAGCAGATAAGTGAACAAGCCTCTGTTGATGTTTTTCTTTTGCAGTCTTCAGAACCCATAGTGGCTGTGTGAAAACAAATATGTTGAGACAGTATGAAGAAAAAATGCATCTGGAGCACAATATTTTATGTACTATCGTAAAGGCCTGGAAAAGTACTAGACGCTATTGGCATGTTTGGTAAGAGGATTGGATAGTACCAAAGAGATTAACCAAGAAAAAAGAATTTAAACTTTTGTTTACATACTGTACTATCCTGTCTACAGCTTCGTATCGAACATGGACTGACATGGAGTTGACAAAAATAAAATTCACTCTGATTTATGAACTATATCAACTCCAAAAAATATCTAACACGTTTGGCAGTCATTCATAAATGTGATAACTGCAAAAGAGCACTTACTGTAACAATGTTACTGGAGTGCCCCAAATATTTTTGAATTGAAGATTCTTCACATACTACATAACTAGCACTGCAGCCAACAAACCATTGATCCACCAAAGTAGCACCTTGTGTAGTGACAGCCTCAACAACCTAAGAAAATGTTTCCAAGTCGAACAGCATCAATTATTCAAAGCACCTTGAACAACTTTAATTCATTTAAATTCAGAAAGTACGAGCTTCATAACAACATAAGCATGTAAGACTTGCACGGCACATACTTACCTAAGCTTAAGTCATTAAAAGTTTCTTTTCAAATAAATATTTGTTTCTAAACATGTTTTGATAGGTTAATTTATTTATTTATTAAAAAATTGCCTATTTTGACAGTAACCTAGAGATTACTATTTTCCAAATTTGACCAACAAACATACTGTCTATTTTAAGACTTATAAGTAAAGTTTTTAAGCTTATCCAAACATGCACTTAATATCGTTGAAGCAAGCAGAACAAAACTTCAGCATCTGGGAAACTTCAAGTCCATGAGCCTACCTTATTGTGTAGCTCGGCAGATATGTCTGGGTCAACATAAAAGGATTGACCAACAACGGGCAAAGAAACTGTCATTTTTGGCTCTCCTTCCGAAAAGTGTGATTGCCGTCCTTCAGTCATGTCAAGTTGCTTAGCATAATCAAGCGTGCCAGTGGGAAGACAAGATTTCTCAATACTAGCATTCCGAACATTCCGGTTCAAACCATCCCCTTTTCCGACACTAATGCTATAAAGGGATTCACTCAACCTTACTGAAATGAACAAAGAAAACAACCGCAGTAACTAAAACAAATGAAACATTTTAACTTTTTTGTTCGAAAATTATTATAATTCAGAAATAAGTTCAGAATAGAATTATGCCAGAAGGTTTCATTCTATAATCTTCTTTCATGATCTCATAGAATTATGAAAGCTAAGCTACAGCCATTGACTTAGTTATAGCATTAAAAACAAAATCAACGTTTCGAGTTTCTCAAATTAAGAAATGACTAATGACTTAGATACTACACGATTAAGGGCAACAAATGCTAGAGGACTCTATAGTAAGTATTAGGTTTGAAACATATACCAGAAACTCAATTTCTAATCCCTAGAGACAACCAAAAAAAGATTGAGATACAAAATTATTACCTTTCCTTCTGACGCTATCAACAAACCAGCCAATTGTAACCAATAACAGACCATTTGTTGGTCCGTGTCTCAAAGCATGCTCGAATTTGTGTCCATGAAAACTGTAAAAGGCGTTAAGTGGTAACACAAGTGTATTGGGTGTAGAAAACAATTTACATCAGCACATAACTGAGTGATAATCATCAAATGAACATATTAGACAGAGAAGCCAGCGACCAAATTCATGCACTTATCCCACGTAAAACTAATGCTTCCTCTTCCTGTGTTGTCATCAACGATATTGAAGACCGTGACTAATTTTAACCAAACTGAAAATGATTTCATCTTTCATATTTTTAGCATATATCCTAAACTTACTCGTGCAACTTTACGGAGCCAATAGAATCATTCTCTAATTCAGAATGTAAGAAATCGAAAAATGAGGCATCATACATGACAATCCTAAATAAGGAAACAGATCTGCATAAGATTAAGGATATCTGAACCACCAAATGGGTGCAATGAGGATGTAGGTGGGGGCTATATTGACCTCCCAATCTCTCTGTTGCTTCCTTCACTTGTTTCCTAGCTTCTGTAAACCACATCATGAATGCCAAATATACAATAATTATTGCAGAAAATACATCGATAAAACTAAAACATTTTGCACTAACTCCCTTTTTGACCAAAATTGGGTTCTGTCCATAGAACCGGGAAGCAATGAGTAAAGAAAAATATATTTAAATCCTTCTTTTTCAATTACTAAGGGAAACATAAAATATATACTACTAGAAAATGATATTTGTTGCATTAAACTACACTCAACTCACTAATTACTATTTCCTCTTACATTTCTTAGTACTATTCATTAACCAGCTTTTATTTTGATTCTTTGAATACAGCGCATTAAAACACCTTCTGTCCTTTCTTAAAGACAAAAAACTTTCATTTCGAGAATTCTGTTTAGAGTCTCTCCAATGAACTCGATGTCCATGTTTTACAAGAACTTCCTGCCTCTTATACTTAGCTAGATAACCTTTGTGGCATCTGAAGCACAATTTAAATGAATAAGTTTATCCCTCTTTAATGAGGTGTTCGATAGTAGAGGATAAGGGCTGCTAGTCCAACCAATGGATGAAGCCTCGTACTTAACCTCCGAGCTTTTGGAGATGACCAAAAGTTTACATCACTTGTTCGAAATCTTACACCAAAGTATAATACTTTTCAAGTACTAATAACCATACAAAATCCATAAATTATCTTGCAAGAAATCCGGTAAACACTCACCAAGATTTAACATTAGCAAACATCAACAGAAGTACAACTTGAAATCAAATGAATTAAACATAATAATGAAAACATTGATATCAAAAACAATGTATAACATCAATATATTCATATACATAAAAAATTGTTCTTGAAAACCTAAAATGCATCAAATTCAGGGAAAAAGTAATCATTGTTTGAGGATGAGATTGTACCTTTGGAGAGCCCTGTAACGCAAATAACAAGGCCAGAAAATGGGCAATTAACTGTTTTCACCGGAGATTCGGGAAGTGCAGAGGCAAAGGAAGCAGGGGAAGTGGGCTCAAAGGAATAGGATTGAAACCCTCGGAATGAAGCAGAGAATTCAAGAAACCGCCCTGAACATCCCTTCTTGTTTATCACCTCCACTCTTCCACCCATTCTCAACTATTCTTTCAATCAATCGAACAAAAAATTAATATAAACAAGTCAAATTTGTGGGATTTTCCGACCGAAAGGGAACAGGGTGTTTTAACACAGAATGCACTGGAATGAATGGAAGTTGAAATTTGAAATTCATATAAGGAATATTCTAGTATTAGAACTAAACCATAACTGGTATAAAAAGATATTATTTTTCTTTTCTGAAAGAAAGGAAAGTAGATCAATGGATTATAATTAGAAACGAAAATAAGAATTTTTTCGAGAATCTTCTTTTCGATGTTTCAACTTTTTTCGTTCATTTGAAATAAGAACGAATGAAAGTTACAGAACAAAGGTAGTCTTTAAGAATTTATGCAGACTTTTGTGTAAATTGTGCCATAGAGTATAGTGCAATGGCGTTTCATTCAGCCTTTTTTTATTCCTTTTGCTTTTTCTGGTTTCAGAAAACTGGGTATCTTGAAGTGATTTATCAACTCTTGCACAGCCATGGCCGACGACATGATGGCCAAAGTTCAAATGATTTCTAATTTTGAAATTAGACCTCTATTTTGTATATTTTTAGCTACAATCAATCTTGGATTTTTAAATTTTCGAAATAGTCCTCTATTTTTTAAATTTTTATTTAAAGTCTTTTCATTTTCCGATTAAATGGTCCCCATCTTCCAATCGATGTGAGCCTGGCACGTCCCATTTCCCACGTTTGCATTTTTTCCATCCCTCAATGCAAACCCTCCTTGGCCATGAATTTCGTAGAATCAAACAATAATATGGGATTAACTTCTGAACAGAATTCGCAATGAGTTATTTAAAGTTCTCTAGAATTCTCGAGCAAAGGAAAATGGGTGGAAGGGTAGGAGGAATGTGGTGGTTAAGATGGCAACATGATATATGTTTAAAGAAATGTAGTCCTTAAAAAACAAATTTTTGTGTTCCAAATGGTACCACAATTGCCCTTTTTGTTTTGTCTTCCAAATAATTGTTCCTTAATAGTCACTTCTAGTTTTTTTGTAATCAAGGAGCCAAACAAGGTCCATTGGGGTTGCAATCACATGTATGGATCCAGCCGTCCACAGCCCGATCGTTGGGCTGGGGGCATCTGGTTACATTGGGAAAATTGAGACACATATCCTAATTTAGATAAATAAGTTTTCAAAGTACTTTTCATGGCAACAAAAGCAAGATAAATAATAAAAAAATTGAATGCATTCTTGATACAAATGTGAGTCTAGATAAAATGGTCTTGAAAGAGTCTTGACCTCCAAATTGAGTTTTTCGAAAAATTCATACCTCCAAAAACATAACAATGCAACATAAAACAATTACATGATGATTTTCAGTAATTCTCAAAAAATACACTTGTTCACTAATATATGAAATAATAATTTTATCTAACATCGATGATATAAATTTAGGTGGACACACTTGATAGATTCAATTAATTGAATCATGTGATATTGAATTCAAATGAATTTATTATTTAATATCATACAGTTGCCACTTAAACAGATACTTAGTGATGCTCATTATCATTACTCTATTTGAAACTCTCATGACTAATATAATTACTTATGCCTAATTCAAACAACAAATAAACTAAAATCTTACAATTATAAAATAAAAGTAACATGCCTAAAGAATAGGCTTGTAATAAGCCCATAGGGTGCAATTCCTCTATTGAGACCCTTACTCGCAAGTCGCGCCATGACCACATATTATTATAACTTATAAATTCAATGAGCTTTCCATGATAATAGTATTTAAATTTCAAAGTGTAAAAGTCTTTCACCTTCAATCATAAAATAGTGAAAAAAAGAACTTCGATGGACAATTATTCTCTAAGTATCATCATTACTTCTTTTCCGAGAAAAAAAATTCACGACTCGTGAACCTTCTACTTTCGTCTCCTGTGTAAATAAAAGCAAACCCCCAAAACGTGATGGAGCCGGAGCCGTAGCAAGTAGCAGCCATCACAACCTAGTCAAGGGACAATTTGAATTGCATAAATAATCCCTACATTACCCACAAATGATAAATTTGACCCTACCTAAATAAAATGACATTATAAGAAATGAACACCTAACAAATCATAAATTTAACTCAAATGAGATTCGAATGACATAATTAAATAAATATCTTTGGACTACATTATTCTCCTCGAGTTTGGAAAAGATTAGCCCTCAAATTCTTTTTGTCGTGCCTTCATCGATGTTTTCTTAATAATAGCAAACTAGATAGGTCAACAAAGAGAACATGGAAAATAACTCGCCCAAATCCTTTTGATCCACAAACAACATATTTCCACGAAAATGCCTCGTAGTAAATACCATAATGCTAATCAAACAACAAATACTGCACCTTATTAACTTGACAAGTAAGAATATCTTTTCTAATCCATTTGAGATTCAAAGAGCCAAGCTCTTGAACGAATGAAAATATCACCACAAGTGCGTTGTACCAATGTTGCTAATAGTTGTACAGACGGAAATGGAAATATTTTCACAAAATCAATATATTCCTGATTTTATATCAGCATATCCTATTTGGTATTCTCCTACCTCAACTCCAACTTCTCGAAAACTATATGAATCAACTGCATTAGGATTCGGAATGTACATCTTACACCTTCCTGCAACACATCATCCCACTTTTTTATGCCCCTTTCATTGTATGATTTACAAATTCCAATGAGGTCCCAAGCTTAGATGAAAGCGCATATTTTTGGCCACACATAGTATGTAGATAATGTATTTGACCTTTTGCTTGAAAATTAATCTCTTTTCTACTATCATAACCAATTCAACACTTGATTTTCTCGTACCACTCATTTCAATCTCAACTTGGGTTCATCATAAATAGGCAGACCATCGTTATTGTTGCTTGAATCGAATCCTAGAATCGAAATTGAAGGGAGTTCAAAGGCTTGCTTTGAGTTCCATTTCAACTTCAGATCCAAAATTGTCTCCACTACAAGCCTTTGTCCTCGAATCGTGTAGCCCTCACCTGGTGATTACTCGTCTAGCCTGAACACCCCTTGAAAGAATCACGTGCAGTCCATCGGAAATTGTTTGATTGGCCATGTGGGTCGTGTACCCCAAAATGTCTAACATGATTTCGTTGGACCATCAGAGTGGCGATTTATTACATAAACACATCTATATGTTGTCCCAATTGTGTCATCTCTTCATGAGTTGTCGCAACTGTGTCGTTTATCGTAAAATTGCTAAGTCTTTTCCTCAAAAGCTTCGTAAGTCATTGGTGGTGGTCTCAAAGGATTCGTTAAGAGCGTGATGTTGGCTCTATTACCAATCGAAAATTGAAAAACACATGATGACATTCATGACAAATCATTGATTCATTCACGAATACTTTAAATTTCGAGAAAATTCTTGTAATATATTATTTTTTAACAAGAAAGGCTAAAACATACCAGAGCCAAAGCGACCATTAAAACCTAGTCCATCTCTAATTAAAATTGCACATATAGTCCCCATTATACTACAAATGATAAATTAGACCCATTCTTAAAATAGAATGGCTTAATTAAATAGATAAACACCTAAAATTTAGAAATTTAACTCTAATGAAAATTAAATGACATAATTAAAGAAATTATCTTGGACTGCATCGTTATTAGATGTAACGTGAACTAAAATTTTGAATATGTAAACTTGTATTATATCATTGGAAAATAGACTGTGGAATATTTTCAAATGAACTCACAATACTTACTCTTAGTTTTGGATTGTGTAATATTCAATTTATCTTATATTTCTTGTATTTAAATTAATTATTTGATTCAACCACTCATACTATTACTTGACCAAAATTTTAACAAGCGCTAACAAAAATAAAGAACTATGATATGTCGTTAAAGATAATGTGAAAAATGTTCTTTGTCTGTCTATAAATTGTTTATAAAAGATACTACGATAATTAATTATTCAATTTTAAAGAAATTTCCCTAACCATAACATGGCCAAATGCTAACACAACAAATTTATGTGGTTAGCTTCTCTTTTTCTCTCAACACTGTATCAAATGGTCAACAAAAATTGTCATTTGAGTTTAGGAAATGATTCATGATTTTTCGTCCTGAATTTGATTTGAGATTGACATTTGCAGTGTAGCGGATAAGTTTATATCAAAATGATTCACAAGAACAATAAAAAAATATTTTGTTGGCTTTCCAACAAAAGCACATTAGGATTTAACATTTGAACGTAATAGACATAAGAGTTGAATATGTATCGACGTGCACATCAATCATCATATTCTAGTGCAAAAAGAGAGGGATCACAGTATTTTAAGCTTGCCCGTTTCCCTTTTGAATTTGACACATGCCCATGAAAATAATGCTTACCAACCTTATTAATTTATTTCTTTTGGGATATATGGGCACGTCCATTTAGACTTAAACAATATAGAGTAAAGAGTAAGAATAAAGAGTAGCAGTTGTACTACATGTATATAACAACTTATACAGTCCTTGTTTGGCTTCGATTATTTTCAAAATACATTTTTCTCTATTTTATTTTCAACCACACATTTTTCAATGAAATAATATTATACGCAAACTCTAAATTTTTTCTTATTTTTTAATCACACATTCAACATCAAAATACTATTTCAAAATACATTTTGGAAAAAAAAGGGGGCTCAAACAAGCTCGTAATGGTTTACCCAGGGCTGACCCTAAAATTTTCGGTGCCCTCTGTGAGACTTTAAAATGGTACCCCTTTCAAGTAATTAAAAAATACATTAAGAAAAAAATATTTCAATAATATTATTTCATTGCAAAAATATAATATTTAAATAT
>CAIGRB010094035.1:0-15130 GCA_903798255.1 Fraxinus quadrangulata | reverse complement strand
AATACACGTTCTTCATTGTACATTTCGAGAATATTTTTCCTAACTTTAATTGTTTTTACTCTCAACAAGCATTGCAATCTAATCACCCGTTGACACTATCAAGGAGTCGTGATTCTTAATATTGGTAAGGGTACCTTTTTTCAAAGAAAAATCTATTTTTCTCAACTACGGTTGAGATTTCTGATCTTAAGTCGAGAATTTTTATTTATTTTTACTTAATATTTTACTACACTCCTATCAATATTATTATTTGAAGTTACTTTATTATGACTTCATTCTCCTTGTGTTTAGGACTCGATCTTTTATCAGCTACGACCACCTATTTTTGCTTCTTCTAGATTTTGAAAAAAATTTTTACTTTTCTAATATACTTCTACTGTTCATGATGGAGTCCACGGAAAGTAAGGGAATTGACTTCATTCGTTTCACTTTACTTTGACTAAGTTTTCAATTCGGATTATTATATTTTAATAATTGAGTCATTTTTATTCCTTTTTTTTTTTTATCAACACGATCATTATTCTTTAATTTTTTCTTCAATTTAGGCCACTTCCTTCATATTCATCACATTATTTAGCCCCTGTTTGACCCCTATTATTTAAGATTATAATTTTTGAAATTGTGTTTTTTTAGACCGAGTGATTGAAAAAAAAAAGAAAAAAAATTCGATTTACATGTAATATTATTTTATCGAAAAATATGTGATAAAAATAAGCGAGAAAAATGTAATAAAATTTTAGTAGGAGGCCAAATGGAGACTTATTGCCGACACTAACCTGGTTGTTATATACTAACAACAATCTTGAATGACGGTTAAAAAAAAAAAAAAAGACATGAAAAAAGGGGTATGATTCAAAAAATCATTTTACACATTAGACTTGTGGATTGAAAACAATATAAATCAGATTTTTTTCGCTTGAATCACATTTTTTAGGTCATCGTTTTACAATTAGACAATATGATATAATTAAACGAAGTGGCCTAAATTGGTACAAAATTAAAGTATAATGACCTCACGACACAATTTCAAACATAAATTGAAATACCGTAACCCAATTTAAATTTGTGTCAAAGTAGAGTGATCACAAATGGAAGTAACCTAAAGTACTGATAAATAAAAACTTAAAAGTAAGAGTACAAAGACAAAAACCAGATTATTTGCACCTAATCGATGCTATTTTTATTTCACCTAGCAGGCCGTTATGGCCCTACATAACTGCTCCAAGCCTAAATTAATGCACGAGAGCCCATAACTTATGGCCCAGTTATAAAATTCTTTTAATGGGTTGATCAGATGGAAAACTTAGGTATAAACCCATAAAAAAAAAATGAAGAAATCATTGAAGTAATACTTAAATATTTAAAACAACCGGATTAACTTAGAAACTGACTGCAATTAAAATACAAAACCCGGGAAAAATTCACATATAACTAAATAACTAAAAATAACTCGGTAAATACTACATGTTAATTTATTTAGTGTGTGTTTGAATTTCATTAAAATGAGAATATAATTTTTGAAATAGTGATTGATGGGAGAATGTGTGGTGGAAAAGTGATGAAAAATTTTAGATTTGTGTGTAATATTATTTTATTTGAAGAATGTATGATTGAAATGAAAAAAGAGAAAAAAATGAGAAAGAGAATGAGATTAAAATGAGTGTCAAACATGGGCTTATTATAAATGTTATATATTAAGGGCATGTTTGAGCCTTTGTGTGTGTGTGTGTGTAGAATTCATCATTTTGAAATGATAGATTTATGGAGAATGCGTTGTTGAAAAATAAGGAAAATTTTTAAGTTTGAGTGTAATATTATTTTATTGAAAAATGTATGATTGAAAATAAGAGAGAAAAATGTAGTTTAGAAAAAATGAGGATTAAACAAGGGCCGAGTAAAAGTAGATCAATATTACCTAGTCCAGAAATCATAGTTATGGCTGTAAATGAATCGAATATGAACTGAAGCTGCATATATCTGATCCAATTCGGTAAGAATAATTATCCGATTCGATAATCCAACGGATATTTAATTGTTCCATATCCGTATGTTATCGGATATCCGATCCGAAATTAAAGAAATTAGGAAAAAAAAATTGTTGCAATCAACTTTTTTATTTTTTTTTTCCAATTTTTTCAATTCTTAAACGGGTTTAATAATTATAAAATTTTCAACTTTTTATATTTTGAATTTGATGATCTTTTATTATAAATTTATTTATTTTAGTCACAAATAATATGTCATAAAAATATTTTATCGACTTCATTCTTTATAACAAATCGGATTGATTGTTTCGGATCGGATTGACCTATATTTATATTTGATTCATTTAATTAACGAATCATCGAATTCGAATCCTGATCGGGTTATCGGACTGAGACCCTGAATCCATCTCCCATTAATTTCATTGGATTCGAATCAAAATCCAATATATTGACAACCATAATCATAGTTATAAAACTCATCCCGAACCGGCTAGTCGAGCCTGAAAACCGGTGACCCAGGCCCTTGCTCGGGTAGATTAATTTAATAGGAATGCACATGACTCGGTCGAAAATCGACTTTGGTCGAGTTGACGAGCGGTTTTGACCAAGTTAACCTGGCTGGTTTACTGATTTTCAAAATTGCCTTTTAAAATTTTGGTGTCCAAAAAATTGAATCTTGGACCTCTAAGTAAAATAATTAATTCCTCACAATTTGAGTTGTAGAGTATTCAATATTTTTTTATGTGCAATAAGTTAGATGTATCCAACGAATCATATATATGTTTTTTTTAAAGTATTTTTATAAAATATTTGGTCAAACATTTTACTTTGTTTTATAAACATAAATAATTAATGGAAAATAATTTTAAAAATATATAATTTTGCCTTCATTTTTTTAGGGTTAATTTCACAAACGGTCACTGAACTTACGTCAAAATCACAAAACGGTCATTGAAGTTTTAAACTTGCACTAACGGTCACTAAAATTACATTCGGTTTCATTAATGGTCACTGAAAGACCTTTTCATTTTAATTGGAACTTAATGGACCAAAATAGTCTTTAGGACCTAAATTGCAAATTTACAATAAGTTGGGTCCTTTCTTTGGCTGTATAACTCTACACGTTGGACAGTAGTTGGGCTGGAACATGTTTGCTTTGACATATTACACACATTGTTATTTTCCAGCCACTACATTGTCAGCTAAGAAATTTATAACATTGTATTGTCCAGGTTATTTGAACAGTGGATAAAAAAGACATTACCTTCAATGATTTCGATTATAGCTATGGTGAAGAAGACGACATTCTCTTTGAGGAAAATGTTACCCAAAATATTGAACTTGATAGGAGGAATGAGATAGTGTCGTTGGAAGCAACAAATGAATCTGACAATTCTGAATATGTACCCTTAGATAATCTTAGAAGCGTGCATTCTGACAGTGACGAAGAAGTTGTTACATACCCAGAATTTAATGGTGAAGTAGATATGGTGAATCCCGTGCTTGATGTAGGACTTAAGTTTAGGTCAAAGAATGAGGTAAAAGTAGTGGTTAAAAACTTCAGCATTCATAATAGGTTTTTAGTGCGGTGTTTTCTTTCCCAGCCTACTGATGATGCTAGACAAACAGGGTTTGATGGTTCAACGTCCTTCGTGCCAAAATCGAGAACCAATTTCAAAAGGAAGGCATATGTACCTCAGCAAAGGTCAACAGCTGGTGGAAGTTCGAACTCAACTCTTAGCAAGCATGGAACAACTTGATAACGAATGACGTGGGTTGAAGTCTATCATATGTTTTTTGACAACTTGAACTCTATTTTGATAGCCACCATCTAGTTTTTGTCATTGTTCCTTTTTTGATGAAATGTCGAAGATTGTGAGTGTTATTTCACTCATAATGAACTCTATTGTATGTGTTGAGTGATATTTCACTCATAATATAAATGCCATTATAGCATTACTCATCGGGTGTGCCAATTACGTATTCTGCTAATTGCATTCTCCTCATCAATAAAGTAGCAACAAATTGCATTCTACTCATCAATAAAGCAGCAGCAGCAAATTGCATTCTCATCATCAATTGCAGTCATCAACTACCTAACGACCACATGATAGCAGTACTCATCACAATTAACAAAAATGAGAATGTAAGGTTGCTATTTTTTTTTTAAAAAAAGGGAGACATCATGGTGTCTCCGTGCTGCACAGAGACTGTCTTCATTCCAACCATCCTCAAGCTAATGGGCAGGTGGAAGCCGTCAATAAAATCATCAAGTATACCCTCAAAAGAAAGTTGGATGCTTCGAAAAGGGTTTGGGTGGATGAGCTACCCAGGTCTTATAGGCTATCCAAACCACTAGTAGGACAGCTATAGGAGAGACTCTTTTCTCTATGGCTTATGGAGCATAGGCTATGAGCTCGATTGAAGTAGGCCTACCCTCTCCTTTTCCCTTGCAGTTTAACAAAATATCTAACTACTGTTGAGAAGGTGGGAACTTGATTTCCTTGATGAAAGGAGGAATGATTCCCAAGTGAAGTTAGCTGCCTACCAACGAAAGATGGCTCGGTTCCTACCTCTAAAGAGCCAAGAGTGGGACTTTTGGTTTCAATTAGGAAGGTCCCTACTGTATCAGAGAAGAGGTTCGACCTGGAACCTATAAGATCGAAAATTTGGATGGTAAAGTACAGCCTTATCCTTGGAATGCAGGACACCTAAGGAAGTACTATCATTAGAAATGTGTAAGTACTATGTATGGTTTGTTTAATTCGATAAAAGTAGCCTTGTTAAATTCAAAAAAAAAAAGGTGCCTCGCGATGACAAAAGTCCTGGGAGAAGCCGTCCACTATGCATGAAAGCATGAGCACTTCAACGAAGAGATAGATCCCAAAAAGGACTAGCTCCTTACTCGCCGAAGTGGGTAACACATGTCCCCTAATGACAAAAGTCATTGTGGAAGACTCTGCATGGATGAATCATTCAACCTCATGCTAAAGAAAGATAAAAAAAAAATTAAAAGATATCCCGAAGTTCTAACACTTGTACAAATTATGATTAAAACGAGTATTAACAAAGGCTTAACCACATCAAAAAGCAATAACTAAACAAAATTCAATAAAGTAACACAGAAGTAAGAAAAATATTTCATTAATTGAAATTCATTACATGGAGGGCTAAAGCTAATTACCGCAATATAAAAAATGGTCGAAGTTAAGTGGAAGGGTTGGGCTAGCTGTCAGTAATTGGAACAATGGCATGAGGAGCCATTGTTTCATTCTCAACATTTGCACCCCCAGCCTCTTTATCATCTTTGAGTTCTATTACATTGTTTCCATCGACTGGGGTCTGAGGCTCGCCTTTCTCTAAGAATTTGGACCTAAACTCCGAGGTGTTAAAGGTTTGGGAATGAACTTCAATCCTCTACCCCACTTTAGTGTAAGCAAACCTCTGTTGGTATTTAGCATAATGTTGATATTCTTTAGTTAGGTGAAAATTGGCTATGTAATGCTTAATCTTAGCCAGAAGATTGGGTCTCACCCTGAGCCGCCCCCATCTCTTTAGTCAAGCTATTAATTCCGGAGTTCAACCTTTCCACTTGATGTTTTGGAGAGGCACTCTCCTCATTTGAGGCCTCCAGGCTTCGGTAGTAATATTTTGATGGGCGTGAGAGGTCTCCACTCGGTTTATAAGAGAAGCCACCTCGTTTTGGGATAGGTAGGCTTCATTTTTCAAATTTTCAATTTCTGCTAAGGCAGAAGCTAGTTTCGCAGCCTCCAGTACCTGCTGAGTCTTTACTGCCTCGACATCAGCCTTTGCCTTCTTTCTTCTTCCTCAGCCTGGAGGCCCTATTAGCAAAATCCTTATTTTTTGAAGGTTTTGAAAGAGAATTTCAACCTCTATGACCGCTCCGAAAGTCTGCCTCGTTTGGCTCACCATGGTGGCAAAGAGGTCTACCACATCGCTTGATTTCACAAAGGTTCGCCACCTTTCTATGCTTTGTCCAATATTTATGAAAAGTAGATGTGGTAGTTTGAATCTCTAGAGCCCTAAGCCTTTGAGGCAAGCTCATTGTTCCTCTTCGTCAAGGCAAACTTGACCCTGGAAGGAGCAACATAATTGGTAGAAGAACTTTCACTGGTTCTGCCTCTCTTGGCCGGTTCTTACCTCAAAGGCACGACAGCAGATAGCCTATTCAAATCCCCACTGGAAACATCGATTGGAGCTACCATCAAATTTTTCCCAATAAGGGCAGGGGGAGGAGGTAGGGGGCCTGTTGCTGACCCACCTGTGCTGATGGAGGAAAAATAATACTTATTTTTGGGGATCTCTACCATTTTTCATTTCCCATATTTTTCGGCAAAGGACGACCCTCACTCTCAATAACATCTTTGTTGATCTTCTCGACTTTATCCCCGATCTGCTTAGCTGTAGCAGATGAGGGTTTGTGCCATTTCCTCCTAGAAGCCATATCTGGGGCAGGGTACTTCTTTCTCTCGAAATCCTCAGCAAAAAATTGGGCTTCAGCAAAGTACCCTTACAAAATAATAACAAAATTTTAAGTTCTACCTCTTCGGGCCATTAAATCGAACCCTTCGTAAAATTGTCAGTAGGATATGAGAAGCTCAAATTTGTGTGACGACAGGTGACGATGGTAAATATCCTCTATCACACACAACTCAGCCTTGGAAAGGTCAAAGCGATCAACCGAACCTGTAGAATGAAGAGAGTTATAATATAACAAGTATATAATAATATAATAAGGTGTCGCAAGAATCAAAGAGATATACTCACGTGCTTCTGAGTAGTGGATGAGAACTGTTAGCTGAGGAATCCTATCACTCTCACAAGTATGCCATTTTCCCTTACTCAAAATCAGGTCTCATTTCATCCCTTGATGGAGGAATGGAGGCCTCCGACAAAGGGATAATAGGCCCCCCAAGGACACAAAGAATGTTTGGAACACATGGAGGCGCATATCATCACCTAGAAAAGTCTCTTACTATAAGAAGTAAGTCCCAACTAGTTTGGCCTCATACAATTTGAGATCCTTATTAAGGTCAACTGGTCGTGGAAGCTTTTACTCGAGGGTGTACTCTTGGCCTAGTGAATATCACTTATTGTGGTGTTTATCGGTGGTGGTATACAATCGGTTTACACACTAATGAATCGTTTCAGCCTACGATTTATAAATTGTTTCAGCACAAAATAAGACACGATCTCTCCGATATATAGCTCAGTGACGTTAAACAAAAATTCATTTATTTCGAGGTGCTCATTCAAAACTTACTCGAACTATTACTCAATAGAAAATAAAAGCTTTAGTAGGTGCTAACCCATATAGCCTAAGCACGACCCTAAAGAATGACTGAAGGGACACACAAAGTTCCACCTTCAGAAGGTACTCGCTAATTGACACACAACCCTACCTACGAAAGCAAGCCCTCTCTTCAGATGATAAGGCTAGAAATTCAATTGTATGAGAGATGTAGTACTTCTCCTTAATTTCTACAAGGTCGCGACGGTGATGTTCGATGGAACCTTACCAACCCCCAACCAGCATCATAATCTAATATAGCACACTCTAGCCTACACTAATGGTCTAGACTAGGTCTACAGTGTTCGTAATGGTCACGCCCATTTCAGACGCTACAGCACTCACGTTCATGTTCCCCCACCAGAATTTGAAAGACTCATAATTCTAAGAGAAAAATGAAGAGAAACAAAGGTAAAGGGATACTCACAAAATCAAGAAATGAACGGGGAATATCATCAGATTCCTAGAAATGACAAGAAAAAAATCTCAAAAAATTATAAGAATGCAAAGAAGGGAGTATGGAAATTTATTTTTTTGCAAAGTAAAGAATCTAAGGACTAAAGGTAGATAGAGATCATCAATCTCAACCATTTGATCTAGATCCTAACTATCCAACTGTCCCTTTCAGATTCAATTTGAGCCATTTATAACGCTTACCGCTTCATATTCTACAGCCCAGATTAGAGTGTCTGAATCACATGCGCCATCACGTCTGTCTTCCAAAAAAATACACCTACGATAGTCATCATTGCTCATTAAAAGTGGCAACAGTTATGTATATGTAAAGTTGAACCGTTTCATCTATCTTTTCTTGAAAAGGTACATGACATGAAATCATTTGGGCACAATAATTAAGGACACCTCGTATTTCTAACATTTCAAAAAGCATTCATTTTTAGAATTAATGCATTATGCCTCAGCAAATAGCAAAGGTACACAACATCAGTTTCAACATGAATAACTTCGACAAGGCATCAGATACACAAGGTCACTTCAATGAAAACAACCTCAGATAAATGGACCTCAGCCTATGCTCCCAACGTTTTCCCAAAAATCACAAACTTTGAATTGCACAGCTTTAAACAACACTTTTAATAAGTACTTCACACACGTCATAAAGCTCCACTTTCAAATTCTAATTATAATATAAATATTTATATTTGAATTTGGGGGACTATTGTTACGCTTCGCCATCGAGACTCCAAGTAAAGACCACATCATAATCCATGTGGAGATATGGGCCAGATTTGACAAAATCAACAAAGACCAAATTGGTCAAATAAAAAAATCAAAGAAGAGTTGATGCTTTCTATCTCGAAGCCCTTCACACAGAAGATCTCCAATCCTTGTTCCCTTTGGCCGAAGCCCTCACTCCAATCCGAAGCTTCATTTGGCTGTAGTCCTTGCTGTCTTTTAGAGGATTTGTAGACAATCTTTAGGAGTGATTGATGTAACGTTTGTAATAATGAATGTCAGGATTGTCAGCCTAGGGTATAGAGTGACTGGTTCATTGTCAATGTATTAAATGCATAGCAAACTGAGTGATGTGAGGCTTTGACCTGATGGATGAAGCCACGTGGTTCTTATCCAATGACTACCACTTCGGCCGAATCTCTATAAATAAGCAACTCTTGTAACATTTGAGTCTAATGCAACTCTTAATACTTAAAATCACACCTAATCTTCTCTCTTGCCAATTTCATAAATATTTCCTTGAGTTTAGATTATTTCTACTTTAGTTGAGTTGTTTGTGATTGTTTGATGCAATCATCTTATATCATTTTGTCGGTGCTTGAACATCTTTATCTCGCGTCATAGAGAATTTCCTACATTTATAAACATCTTTCTATTCCGTCCAAATCTCTGGTCAAAACGTATGGAATTTGCTTGTGTGGACGAGAGTGAACTCGACATTTGTTGTCCACGTAATCATTACAAAAAACGAGATCAACAGAGTGTATTTGAGACGATCATTATCCTTGGCTGATAATTTGCATCGACAACTCTTTTGATGAGCATACCTTCAATTGGTTGATGATGAATATTATCTTCAATTTCAGTATTATACTTAACAACAACCATATGTAAAAGAGAAATAATATGTATAAATCACTTATGTCCTGTTTGATTTGACTTTCTTTTTTATCAAAAATGGAAATTAAATTCTATTTCCACATTTTTGCATGTTTGATTGACTAAATTTTCCATGGAATTGATTTTTCACATTTTCTTGATTTTTGAGGAAAAGCTTTTCTAGGCAACTTTTTTTTTTAAATTTAAATTTTTTTTTATAATAGAAACAAATTATATTCCAAATTGTAACAAATTTTATCCCTTTAATAGACAGTTTTCATGTAAAACAAAGCCAAACAAATATCAAAAGATCCAAAATTTCAATATTTTTCAGGTGAAAAATTATACAAATCAAACACAATTAATTGAATATTTCCAGTAAAATAAGTTATAGACAATTCAATTCTCCAGAATTTTTTTTTCCATCAAATCTCATTCTTACAATCAAAAGGACCCTTAGCTAGACATATGATGAGATACGCTTATAAAATACATGCAAGGTTAAAAGGGTCCTAAGCTTTAGTTTAATACAATGATTAAGTAGGATGGAGGCACGTGCCAATTGTCACGTGTCATGTTCTTGATAGATTCGCTGCGGAGGATTTGTAATTGTTCCAGCAATTGAAGATTTTATTCCTCTTTTTCTTGTTGCCCTGTCCCTGTCCCTGTCCCTCTCATTTTCATTTTTCATTTTTGTCTTCTTTTCACTTTCTTATGCTCAATTGGACATTATTTTTAGTTCGTTATTGTCATGTGTGAACAAGATTTATTGAACTATCACCATTATTATTAATATCTACTTCTCAAATTCAAAGATTCATTTAAGTGTTTATTTTTTTATTTTTTATCATGTATAGCACAAATACGATGTATAATATGTATGGACATATCACATCGGAGTTATCATCCCTCATTTTATTATAGAGAAATTGAATGAGAAAAAAATTAGGATGAGGGTATAAGTCCATCACTAAACTTTAATTTCTTTAGCTAATGGGCACCTTCTACATGCAGAATTTTGGACAAATACGTTATTATAGTTTTTCATACTTCATCATAGTCGTGTAGTGTAAATAAATATTTTAAAATTACATACACGTTGTCGCAACATCATATAATTTATTGTGTAAGATAGACGGTGAGACATAAATCACCATCAATTCTAGTGGTGGCGGTGGTTTTGTAACAAGACTAGGCCAATGAATATTAGGAAGAGAAGAGAAAATGAAAGAAGCCACTTAGAAAAAATGAAATTGCTTTCCAACCAAAATACACTAACCAGTGTGATCACTACAATAATCAACTATTTGCACCTGACAAAGAAAAAAGTAACTTTGTGACAAACACACTTTGCTGCTCTTGAATTCCCAAACAAATTCAAGAAAAGAGGAAAGTGACTAACTATAAAGTGGGCCCATAAAGCAAATTTTCTTGTTCAGACAATAAGAAAAAGTTAGAAATATTTGTAAGAAAGGCAGCCTAAGATGATGAAAACTAAAACATAAAATTACACAAAGTGGAGAGAATCTTATATGGGTGTATGGCTTCTCAATTCTCAAGTCTGTTCTGAACATCTGTCCGAAGCTCCCAGCAGCCTCAATTCTCAAGTCAGTTCTGAACATTTGTCCGAAGCTCCCAGCAGCCTTTCGTGCTTATGTTTTTCTACTTTTTTTTCCCCTTTTCTTCTGCTTTTTTCTTACTCTCCTTTCCTTTTCTCCCTGATGCTCTTTGGCCCTTTTCTTCTTATAATATAAAGAATTGGTCCATTTTGGAGTCTGATACTGTTTTCCTCATTGCCACACTCTAGAGCATGTTTGGCTGAACCTAAGAAAAAGTAAAAGTGTTTTTTGAAAGTGAATACTCACTTTTAAATAAGTGAGTTTTTGACTAAAGGCATGGGAGAAATTAAATGGTTTGAATAAAAAGTAATTTTACTCTTTCTAGGCTTTGCCAAACATCTTCAGACATTTTTTTATCATGGTTAGTTGTGCAATTCTGCTTGTCTGTTTATAAGCAAAACTAAGATAAATGAGGAGGATAGCTATAGAGGGATGGATTGTTGTGGAACTTACATCATTACTTATACTACACATTTCATTGAGGCTTTAACTTTACAATAGTAAAAAGATATTCGCATAACGATTTTAAATTTATCGAGAATAAAATTTAATTTTAAGTTATCCCAATTGTTTTTTTTTTTTTTTTTTCTTTGAGCTATCTAACTTTTCCAATCCCCTAACTTCTTGTTTTTACTATTTACTACATTTACTTCTTCCGTTATATGATATCGTTCAATTTAACGTACTCAGGCACGTTATTACTATCTTTACAAAATATTATAAAATTTATTTGTTTATAAGAATTAATATTAAGAGAAGGCACTTTCTCTCTTTCCCATCATCTCCCATCAAAAGACATAAACAAGAACTGCTCAAAAGACCTCAGCTTTTATTTCTTTGTCTGCCATTTATTTCCCTTAAATAATCCCATATCACTTCACTGATATTATGTCTGTCTTCTTTGCTCTTTCTCTCCCAAATCCTGCCTGAAAATCTGGTCATAAAACCATTTTCTGGCAACCCATTACTTCCCTTTCCTTTTAGCTCAACCTATCCTACAGCCACCAAAACTAGACTAAAATCATATCTTTCTCTTCTAGCCATTGCTATAACTTATACTCCTGTTCATACCTTTGTCTTGAACTGGAAATCTTGGTTTTTCAGCTTCAACAAAAAATTCCTGGAGTAAAAACTAAAGGGTAACAATCCCATCTTGATATTATTTGAAGAAATCTGCCAAACGCTTTTTTAAGCAAGGAAAATGATTTCAATTACAGACCTTTACCATGTGCTAACTGCAGTGGTTCCACTCTATGTGGCCATGATTTTGGCCTATGGTTCAGTAAAATGGTGGAAAATCTTCACCCCAGATCAGTGTTCAGGCATTAACAGATTTGTGGCACTCTTTGCAGTGCCTTTGCTTTCTTTTCACTTCATCTCTTCAAACAATCCCTACGCCATGAACTACAGGTTCATAGCTGCTGATACTCTTCAGAAAATCATGGTTCTTTTTGTTCTTGCCATTTGGTCAAGAATTAGCTCAAGAGGGTCTCTTGAATGGTCCATTACTCTGTTTTCTCTATCAACACTCCCCAACACACTTGTAATGGGGATTCCTCTGTTGAAAGGGATGTATGGTGAGTCCTCAGGGAGTTTAATGGTGCAGATAGTGGTGCTTCAGTGCATCATTTGGTACACTTTGATGCTGTTCTTGTTTGAATACAGAGGAGCTAGAATGCTTATTGCAGAGCAGTTCCCAGACACTGCAGGCTCTATTATCTCATTTAAAGTAGATTCTGATATAATTTCTTTGGATGGTAAAGAACCTCTGCAAACTGAAGCTGAAGTTGGTGAAGATGGAAAACTTCATGTTACTGTGAGAAAATCAACAAGTTCAAGGTCTGAAATCTTTTCAAGAAGATCCCATGGGCCTAATTCTGGTGTTTCTATGACACCTAGACCTTCAAATTTAACGAATGCAGAGATTTACTCTCTGCAATCATCTAGAAACCCTACCCCAAGAGGCTCTAGCTTTAACCACACTGATCTCTATTCCATGGTGAACGGGAAGAACACTAGCAATGTTAGTCCAAGGCATTCAAATTATGGGAACTTGGGCTTTGATGAGGAGGGTGGGTATGGAAACCCTTCAAGGCCTAATGGGGTTTCTGGGCAAGGGAATGCAGGGTACCCTGCGCCAGCCGGTGCCGGAATTTTCTCTCCGGTGACAGCCACCGGCATGAAAAAGAAGGCTAATGGTGCTGATGCTAATGGCAAAGATCTTCACATGTTTGTTTGGAGTTCTAGTGCTTCACCAGTTTCTGAAGGAGGGATTCATGTATTCAGGGGAGGTGAATATGGGAATGAAATCAATGTTGGAGCTCATCCCAAAGGTAATTTTTGCTCATTTGGACTTTAGTTTTTCTCATTTTTCTCTCTTTTTATTGGTCAAATCATCTGTAGACTAAACTATTACTACTTCTTGATCCAATGACTGTTTAATTCTGTTCTTGTCTGTGCATATGAATGGTTGATTGTAATCCTAAAATGTTCTTGGATTTGTCTACTTTTATATGTAACTGTATTTGTCTTTTACTAAGACTTGTCCTCGGATTCGGATTTCTTTTATTAGCTTGTGGTTGAAGAGATATTTGTTTGATATGTCTTTTTCCTATGGAGTTTCCCTCTAGTATTGACATTCTGTTAATTGGTTTATTATTAGCACAGCAGCCTCCCTGAAAGTCTGGTTTGTCAGTCTTCTACCTGTGATTGGAGTTTACTTAATTCATCACTATTTTGATCTTATTTTAATAACTGATTATTCGACGGCTTTAGATTATGATGATTTTGGCCGAGACGAGTTCAGTTTTGGGAACAAACGGGGACTAAATGGGACGGACAGGGATGGGCCTGTACTATCGAAGCTGGGCTCGACTTCCACCTCCGAGCTTCGTCCTAAGCCTAACGACGAGCCCAAGGCAACAGCTATGCCTCCGACTAGTGTGATGACTCGGCTCATATTGATTATGGTGTGGCGGAAACTGATTAGGAATCCGAACACATATTCCAGTCTTATTGGCCTCACATGGTCTTTGGTCTCGTTCAAGTAAATATGCTCGCATTTTGTGAAAAATTCTCGTATGTAGCCGTTGACATTGTAAGTTTTGACCGATTATTTAAATTATTTCAGGTGGCATGTTGAGATGCCTGCAATAATAGCCAAGTCGATAGCCATTTTGTCTGATGCCGGTCTTGGAATGGCAATGTTCAGTCTCGGTATGATCAAATTGATGCCCTTTACTTGGGATTATTGCTTCAAAGAACGTGTTCAAATTAGAGACTGTTTATCTAAGCTTAAAAGTAACTTTTACTTGTTTTTGAGTTTACTTTATCACTCATTTTACTGTTGGATTGTAGGATTGTTTATGGCATTGCAGCCTAGGATGATTGCTTGCGGGAAGTCAGTTGCTGCCTTCTCCATGGCGGTGCGATTTCTTACTGGACCCGCAGTTATGGCTGCTGCCTCAATTGCCATTGGACTTCGAGGCGATCTTTTGCACATAGCAATTGTACAGGTAAATAAATTTCAAGAATACAAAATTTCATACAACACATTTATCTCCATTGACTCTGGACCTCTTGTGCTCGACTGATGGACTCATGCTTCATATTTTCAGGCAGCACTTCCACAAGGAATCGTGCCTTTTGTCTTCGCAAAGGAATACAATGTTCATCCTGATATCCTAAGCACCGGGTTAGCTCCAATAACATCATTTATTGGTTCTAGTACATTGAGAAAGGAAACGAAGTTAAAATCTTGTTCGTTATACACTTCGATCTTATCTAATTCTGCATAGGAATCGTGAACTCATCTTTTTTATGTTTCTAATTTCATATTTTCTTGTTGTAGGGTGATATTTGGGATGTTAGTAGCTCTACCTATCACTTTGGTCTACTACATATTGCTGGGGCTTTGAAGTTGAAAGTGCAGTAAAGCTGCTCCCAGATTATTAATGAAAGAACTAACCCTCTTGTATTGGCATTTTTTGGGCTTCTAACATATAGAAAATGTAGCAGCAAAGAGAAGGGGCTGGTTGAACTTTGAAGAAACTTTTGAAACAGGGCTGCTGATAGATATATAGAAAGAAGAGTGAAGAATTATTAGTGGGAGAATTTTCCATTGTCTATTTGCCCTTTTTTTT